>JAKWBI020000709.1:0-23304 GCA_022664585.2 Zalerion maritima | reverse complement strand
GTTTAACCAAACCAAACAGTTTGGTTTTAAACACCGACCATGCAGCGAGGTTATTAGACCTACTCCCCGCTACAATATTCTTATTCATTTTTATTTATTTTATTAAAGCATATATGGCCTGGTATTTATGGTAGGTATATTTTTACCAAAGTTAAATAATATTATTATTAATTATATAATTAACCCGAGGCCAATTTTTTCCCGTCCTATAATTATATTTATAATAAATTTTAAAAATTAAGTAGAAAACGCGAATAAAAAGGCAAAAATAAAATAAAAACTACGATTAATAAATAATTATTTAAATAATATTTTATAAATTTTTATTTTTATATATTTATTTTATTTAGGCGGATGCGGCCTGGTGCGTATAGTGGTATGTATTTATTAAAGCTATATAATAATATGGTGGGTTATATAATTAAACCGACCCCGATTTTATTCCGTTGCACGATTCCGTGTATAGTAAATTTTAAAAATAAAGTAATAAACGTAAATAAAATGGTAAAAAGAAAATAAAAGCTGTAATCGAAAGAGAATAATTAAAATAGTATTTTAAAGATTTTTATTCATTTTCCTTTATTTTATTTAGGCGGATACGGCCTGGTGCGTATGGCAGCTGTGCATTTACCAAAGCTATATAATAACGTGGTTAGTCATATGATCAGCCCGCCCCCGAATTTTTCGCCGCTTAACATTCCATCCGCAGTAAATTTTAAAAATAAGATATATAATATAAATAAAATCGTAAAAATATAGGAAAAGCTGCCATGGGAAGGCAATATTATAAATATACTATTTCCAATTTTTATTTATTTTTATTTATTTTATTTAGGCGGATGCGGCCTGGTGCGTATGGCAGGTATGCATTTACCAAAGCCATATAATAACGTGGTTGGTCACATGATAAGCCCGCCCCCGATTTTTTCGCCGCCCAACTCTATCCGCAGTAAATTTTACAAATGATATATATAATGCAAATAAAATCGTAAAAATATAAGAAAAGCTGCGGTGGGAAGGCAATGCTGTAAATACCATGTTGCCGATTTTTATTTATTTTTAATCCTTTTAATCGGGCGGATGCGGCCAAGTTTATTAGTGCCTATATACTGTGCAACAAAATCGATGGTCACATGATTAGCCCGCCCCTGATTTTTTAGTATTATAAATATCATTTTTACGATTTTTATTCATTTTTAATCCTTGTAATCGGGCGGATGCGGCCATTTTTATTATTGCCTATAATACAAGAAACCCAATGGTCATATGATTAGCCCGCCTCTGATTTTTTCCCCGCCCAACTCTATCCGCAGTAAATTTTACAAATGATGTATATAATGCAAATAAAATCGTAAAAATATAAAAAAAGCTGCCATGGCAAGGTAGCATTATACATATCATTTTTATAATGTTTATTTATTTTTAAGTATATTATTTAGGCGGATGCGGGCAATAATAGCTCTACACTTTGGGGTAGGAACAGACCGAATATTATTGGCCAACCGCTTTTTGCCAAGAATTCTCAGGTCCCTTAACAATTAACTGATAAGCTTATAATTAAATCCATAAATTGCTGATAAAGGTTTTAAAAACTGGAAAAAAATCAGAAAAATCAGATTTATCTTTAATATTAATGGCTTAACAAGTTTCATCTTAGAAGGTTGTTTTTTACCTAATTAGGAAGGACTCCACAGTTTTCGACTTTTGAGCCAGTTCCCCCCTGTAAGTCTTAGTAATCCCTCACGGGCTCAATAATTTTAAAAAGCGAATACTTCGCTCGCTTACGCTTATTACGTATTCCCAATAAAACCGGGGCGGATTTACGGTAAAATTACCACGGGAAGTTTTAATTTTAGCGGTAATAATAAGGGTAATAATAACGGCTTTAATATTAAAGGTATCGAATTATTAGCGGGGCGGATTAATAATAAATTACCCAGGGAAAGGGGCCACTCAAAATACCCTTTATTATTTATAATACTATAGGTATAATTACCCTTAAAATATAAAAAATAAATAATACCTTATTTTATAAACCAATACCAAATTAACCGCGGTTTATTAAAAAGGCTTAAGGGGGGGATTTTATTAAATTGGTTATAATAATGGTGGGTAAAGGAATTAATAATATAATAAATATAAGCTTTATATGGTTTATTATATTTGATTTTAATAAAAATATTCTACGCCGGTTAACCGTGGACCGTAATAATTATATACCGGGACGGGGATTATATACCCTAATAATTTTCGTTTTTTTAAAGGGGCTAATGTAAAGGGCGGAAGCCTTTTATTATATATAGCGGGTTAATACCGCTTTAAAGGTAAAATAGGTAAGGGGATTATTATATATTTTAATAATAATAAAAATATAAATAATAATATTTTTATAAACCGCCGGCTTTACGGCGCCAACATCGCGGGGAGAAAAGCGGTATGGTACCGAAAAGGCCGGCCCGGAACCACTTAAGCCGGGGGTAAAAGGTTAAGCGGTTTAAAATATTATATAAGCATTAGCCACCGTTAATATAATGGATTTATAATAAAAAGAGATTACGGGGATTCATTAATAAAAATCTCGATTAAATTTGGCCGGAATAAAAATTAAATAATAATAGGTTAATACCCAGAGCCCGTAAAATTACCGTTTAAGGCGCAAAATACCTATAAGGATGCTGGGCGCTTATACGGGCGCCCAGGGAGATAAAGAAAAAGGGGGGGGGGCCACTTACGGTTATTATTATAGTAAAGGTTAAAAAAAGTACGAGAAACGGCCGAGAAATGGCCCTTATAACCATTATATATAGCGACCGTAATAAGGGCTCCATATAAGTAAAGGCGGCGGAGAAAAAGTACATATATTACGGGGTATAATATATAATTATACCATAAATAACTACGCCCGCGGCGCCACCGCCATAAGGCCGGACGAGTAAAAGGAGAAATATATTATAAGCCCACTTATATTATAATATATATATAACGGATTAGCCGCGAGACCGATATGTATAAAAAACTATCCATGGATTATTCCCCCCGTCCTAAGCCTTTCCCGCCTTTTTCCCTTTTTCCCCTCCGTAAATCGAATATATATACTATTGTGGCACTTATCGTCGCTCCTCGATGTAATATTAGCCCTTTACAAAAATATATTATAAACGGAATCGTTAGGTGGGAAAAGAATTAGAGGCGGCCAAATTATATACCCAATCATATTATTATATAGTTTTTGGCATATGCACACTTGCCCGCATCGGCCTAAATAAAATAAAATAATATAAATAATATTAATACAAAGATTCTTTTATATATGGACTTTCTTTTACAATATTGTTTTATTTTTAGCATTTTATTTAAGCATTATATTATAATTTTAAAGTTTTATATTAGGTAAATTCACGGTTAGCAAAGATTTAATAGGGTAAATATTATCTAATTTACCAAAAATCCACCTATTTTGATTAATATTTTATAATTTATTTTTTATTTTTCGAAACCCTTAAGGGTTTATTATTTAATCGTTTATTTAATTTAAATATTTTTTAAAAAGAGGAGTAAGTGGAAAACACCGCAGGCGAATGTATTAGATTAACAAAAAAGGACCTTTAATATCATTCCATTATAGTTTATAATTATATATTTCCTTTTTAATATTAATATATATATCCCTTGCTTTTTCCTTTTCCACCATTTCTTTTATTACTTTTGCCATTATTATTACTGGATTAATGGAAAGTTTAAAAAGAAATTAAATCGGCTTATTTCTCCCCTTTTTATACATAGATTAATGGAATGTTTTAAACGAATTTAAATGCGCTTATTTTTCCGATTTTTATACACAGATTAATGGAATGTTTTAAATAAAATTAAACGCCCTTATTTCTCCGATTTTTATATATAAATTAATGGAAATCTTTAAATCAATTAAAATCCGCGTATTTATACAATTTTTATATAATAAAGAATATAATATTAGGGGGGGGGGGGGATGAAGGGTTATAAGTCAGAAAAGGTCGCATACTAAATAAAGTAAGTTGTAGTATAATAGTTTAATTGGTTAACCCTTATCGTTTTATGACAACTGTAAACCTAAAGTGCATGAGTTCAAATCAGCCAGTAGCCACGTTTTTCAGAATTTTAAAAAACTTTCCAATTAACCCAAACGATATTAATAAGCAATTAAAATAAGTAAGTAATTAAAATGAGTAAGCAATTAAAATGAGTAAGCAATTGAAATAAATAGAAATAAAGGTGTAAAGTAATAAGCGAGTGAAATAAATAAAAATAAAGAAAATAGAATAATAAGGGAGTAAAATAAAAAGAAATAAAAAAATAAAATAATAAGCGAGTAATATAAATAGAAATAAAATAAGGAAAATAAAAATAAAGAAATAATAACGAATAGATAAAATAAATAAAAGGTAAAATATACAGAATAAAAAAAAATAAAAAATAAAAGAATAGAAGGTATAGGATAAAAAGCGAATAGAGGAAATGAAAATAAAATAAAAAGTAAAAGACAAAGAATAAAAAGCGAATAAAATAAAGAGAAGTAAAATAAAAGGCAAATGAAATAAAATACCAACTTTCTTTATAATTTAAATCGTATTAGCGATTTTCACGATATGTGTGGCGGATACTATTATAGGCCCACCCATATCACAACGTACACATAGCGGGCTAGCCGCGGGACCGATACGTATAAAAAACTACTTATAAACCATGCCCCCTATCCCAAGCCTTTCCCCCCTTTTTCCCTTTTTTTCCTTCATAAATCGAATATATATATTATTATAATACTTATTATTACTCCTTAATATAACCTTAGCCCTTTATATATATTCGATTTTTAAATAATCCCTTATTATATTTTATTCCGCACCCACCCCGTAATACCTTTACCATAAATAATAACCCGAACGAAAATAATTAGGCTTCCGCCGGCGGATAAGTATAATAAACCCTTCTTAAGGCGGTAATACTATTTATTTACTAGAAAATAGCCCGGGCATTTACGGTTATTAATAATAAATCCGCCGCCGAATTAAATAATATGGAAAAACGCCTAATTTAAATACTCGCGGCCCTCGATACCCGGATCTCGGCGGCGCACCAAATGCCGCCCGCCCTAATAAACCATAACCCGCCGGTCGTAATAATCCCGTAATAAAAATAGCTCCCCTGGCCGGTAAAGTTCGACGGTAATAAGATAAAATAAAAGGTATTCCGGGTTAAAATTAAACGTAAATTAATTCTGGATTAAAACCTTATTAAGGGCGATATATTTTTATAATATAATATTAACGCCTACCTAAAGGATAAGCCGAAAATCCTTATCGTAATATTTTACGGTAAAGGTAAATTAATAGGTTAAAATCCCGCGCGATTTATTACGCACCTAAAAACGGTATTCGGGGACCCTAATAATTACGAACGAGCGGCGAAAAAGCTTTATTTTTTACACTAAGGGAAAAAATAATCGTTCCCAGCCTTGTATTCCCGATTTAAATAACTTCTGGTAAACGCAGGGGGCGCCGTATAGAATAATTCCATTAAGCTTATATTATTAAACGAAATAATATACCAGCGCCTTCGCCTAATATTAATATCGGTTTATTTTCCTAACTTTTATTAAAAATAAATTTATATAATTATTAATATTATATTCCGCCTGGACTTGGTATTAGGCAAAGGCGGAAGCAGCGTATTAATAATATATTAATCGTATTCCCAAATAAAACCCGGACACCCTAATATTGGGGGTAAATATTATAAATTTTAAATTAAAAAATAAACCATACCGCATTAAATAGGTAATCGTAATTAAAATGGAGCGCCGGTATAAAAAAGGCTAATATATTCGGTATAAATTTAATAATTATTTTATTTTAAAATATAAATTAACCCCGGCTAAATTAGCCAAAAAGGTTTAAATTAATACCGTGGGCGTAATACTCCACCTGGGGGTATTAAGCGAGAATAAAGGGGAAGATAAATTAAAAGGGTAATTTTTAGGCGTAGGCGTGCTTAGGAGCCGCCAACGCGGGGCGAAATAATAAAGGGAATAAAGCGGATAAATGGTACCCCCTTTTTAATAAACGTTTATTTAAATGGGATTTATTTTACCAACGCTTTTATTAATAATGGGTGCCTATATTACGGCGTAATTTATAATTCCCTTATTATTAAACTCCGCCTTCCACGTATTCCGGTACCCGCCAAGGTATTAATATACGTATCCGTATTACCCGTATAATAAAAAACTATAATAATAAAGGCGGTATATATAAATATTAATATTAATAGGTATTTTTAATATTATTTTTATTACCCCGTCCCGAATCTTTTATACTTAATAATATTAGGCAAATCATAATATAAAAAGAAAGCGGTTATATATAAAGCGGTAAAAAAGCGGATTTATATTAATAGGGCGAACCTTTTTATAAAAAAAAAAGGGTCGAGGGGCGCCATTTTAACGAATACATAATTAATTAATATTATTTTTTTATACATTATAATGTATAAAATAAAAACAAGCGACCTAATATTATTCGCAATATCCCTATATAATATTAACAAATAATTAAAGGTATTAATGGCCAAGCTATTCCGGCCACCCAATAAATTAAAAGGGCTGGAAAATATATTCGAACCTAATAAAAAATAGGCGTTGCCACCCCACCGCGGTTTTATAAACCACGTAATAAAATTAATAAAAAATACCGAAAAAAAAAACCCGTAAATATTATAGGGTCCGATTTACGGTATATTGAGGGAAAAATTACTGGTTTTATAAAAAACCTTAACGGAGTTATTTAATAAGGGTTATATAAGGGCCAGTAATTTTCCCGCACGCGCCCCGGTATTTTTTATTAAAAAACCGGGGGGCGGGTTATATTTTTATTATAATTATAAGGGATTAAACGCGGTTATACGCCAGGACCGCTACCCCTTACCGCTTATTTATAAAATATTATAAACCCTGGCCAAGGCGCGTTGGTTTATTAAAATAAATATTAAAGCCGCCTATTATAAATTACGCGTTTATTACGAGGATAAATAAAAAACAGCGTTCGGAACTCGTTTCGGCCTATATAAATAAACGGTAACCCCGTTCGGCCTTAATAGCGCGGAAGTATTATTTTAATAATATATTAATAATATATTACGTAAATTTTTTAATATATTTTATACGGTGTATATAAATAATATATTGGTTTATTTAAACGGTATAAAGCAAAATTATATATTAAAGGTCCGCCAAATCGTGGAAAAGCTCCGTAATATAGGCCTTTAATTAAACCCAGTTAAATGCGTTTTCGCAGCGAAAAAAATAATATACCTTAGGTTTATTATAATAATAAAAAAAGGAATATACGCCGACCCGGAGAAATTACGGGCCATACGTAAATGGGAAAAACCTATAACCGTAAAAAGGGTCCGCGGTTTTTTAGGGTTTATTAATTTTTATAGGGAATTTATCGATTAGTTTTCCGATTTAAAACTCCCGCTTTCCGCCCTTTTTAAAAAAGGAAAAGGGTTCTATTAGGGCCTTATTAAATCCGAAGCGTTCCAGCGATTAAAAAGGGCATTTATGGCCCCCCCGGTATTAGCGTAATTCGATCCGGCGGCGAAAACGGTTTTAAAAGCTAATAGTTTGGGATAGGCAATAGGCTTTTACCTTTTTTAATAAAATAAAGCGGGAACATTACGCCCCGTGGCCTTTTTCTCCCAGCGATTAATACCCGCCGAATATAATTATAATATTTATAATAAGGAATTCCTGGTTATAATAAAAAGTATAAAAGTATAGGATATAAAACTTCGTAATATAACCGGTGTATTTTAAGTACGCTCGGATTATAATAATTTATAATATTTTATAATTAAAAGGCGATTATTAAAATACCAGGTCCGCTAATAAGAGTAAATATATCGGTACCGTTTTTAATTAAAATTCCGCCCTGGCCGGTTATCCCTGGCGCCCGACGCGTTATCGCGGCGGGACCAGGATATATTAAAAGGGAAGGGAAATAAACGCCTTACCGGCCGTAATTTCCAGCTGGTTTAAAATAATTAATTACCGGCGGCCATATATAATATAGGGGCCCTCACGAGCCTATTATTTAAAAATACCGAGCTTTAAAAACTATGGTCCGTAACGGTATAATATAATAATTAATATAAAACCATATAAAAGGTAATTAAAAAAGGGAAGCGAGCGTTCCCCCCGAATATAAAAATAAAGGTTTTTATTATGGAATATTGTAGCGGTGCCGGAGGTATCCCCCGCTGCATTTGTACCAAAGACCGGCGCCCGGCGCGATTGCTTAAATAACTAGTTTAAAGCCCTAAAATAGTCCTGTACAGGACTATATAAAAAGCCAAAAGGACCCCCGGGATTTATGGGACTTTTGGGAGGGCAATAAACCATGGCGGTAAAAACTTGGTTATAAAAATACAACTATTATTTAATATATTATATTTTCCCCCAAATATTATACCATCGTTTAGGAATAATCCTATATAGAATTATTCCATATTTTCTGGAGTATTATCACTTTTAAATAAATAATTAAAGGTTTAATCAAATTAAACAATTTAGTTTTAAATACCGACCATATAGCGAGGTTATTAAACCTACTCCCCGCTATATTTTTTGGAGGTTTAACCAGGATTTACGAACTTAAGTTTTGGTAATAAGCCTGCGTTTTTTGGGATTAAGATTTAAGGAATTCTTTTACTATTCTTTCCCCCTAATTAATTTGGATTAATAATTATAATTAGGGAATAATACTGTACGGAATTATATTAATAAGCGTAAATAGAAATCCGCGGAAATTATTACGCTAAGGTGGAAAAACCCTTTTATAATATACCGGTAAAAAGTTCGTAATACTTATATTATAAAAAGCGGAAACGGACACCTATATTATAATAAAGCTAAAAACCGACCAATACACTGCGTTATAAGAACCTAAAAAATCGCGCAAATTATACTTTTTAAAGGGGGCAGTCTTTTTCCCACGGTGGCAAAAATATAATATCCGGTTAAAAATTAATTACCCTTAAAATAAAATAAGTATAATAAATCAGGGGTAATAATAGGTAAAACAAGGTAAATTTATATAATATACGAAGTTTAAAAGCCTTTTAAAACCTAATCACCTATACTTTAAACGATTTATTATTATAAAAAAACCAGGGAATATATTCTCGAAAAGAAAAAATAATACGGAAGTTTTACGGCGCTATAAAATCACCCTGGTAATATTATAAACTTATAAGGGCTAAAACCAAGCAATGGGAATTCGATTTCGGAATGGGCCCGGTACCGGTTAAAAATACGTATATAATTGCGGTGGGAAAGCCAAAAAGGGATTAGGCTTCGAGTATTAAATAAAGCTGTACACCTTTATTATACCCCTATAAGCGAAATAATAAAGGCTAATAAATAATTAAACCCCCACTATATTATAAAAGTCCGGCGTAAAATTAAAGCGTAATATAATAAAAAAAGCCTTTATTTACTCGGTTATAAAAGGAATAAAGGAAGGGATTATTAAAAGTATTAATACGTATAAAGAAAAACAGGATTATAATCCTATTTTTAAATAAAAGGAACATTTTTATAAGCCCAGCTTAAGCTCCGAGGGTATTACGATTATAAAGGATCCCAAAAATTATATAACGGAGGGGCAATTTACGCAATTCCGGTTAAACTTAAAGTAAAGGGGAAAGTAGTAAAAGTGCCCTTATATTATTAAAAAAAGTTTTAAAAAAAAGGGATAATTAGGGCTGGTTAAAGTTACCGCGAAAGCTTAGGGGTTAAATAAGGTGCCCTTAAACTGGCCCGTATTATAATCCTACCTACGGTTATAAAAAAGATCCTAAAAATTATATAATAAAGGGATAATTTATATAATTCCGGTTAAAGGGATAATAATATTAAGGTGGAGATTACGGAGGTACTTTAAACCGATTTAGGAAAAAACAGGCAAAGTTAAATAATATTAATATTTTATTTATAAGCAAAAGGGAATATATAATAACCGGGCTTGGTTTATGGGGGCTTATTACGGTTATAAAAAATCCCAAAAATTATATAGCGAAAGAATAATTTATATAATCCCGGTTAAAACCCCGTAAATAAAGAATAGGAATTATAAAATACCTTTACCGCTTCTTAAAAGGTATAAAAAAAAGAAAGGATTAAAGCCACCAAGCGTTTTAAAATATAGGGGAAAATAAATACCGTTTTTTATAATTATTAAATCGTTTTTTAAATAAAGGCCCAACCCCCACCGTTTCCTAAATTAAGTTTTATTTTTTATTATTAATATTAAACCCCGTGCCCGACCTAATAAATACCAGGGGAAATATCCCCTAAAAGGTTTAAAAAAATATAAATTACCCGTTTAAGTTAAGGTTAATCCCCTTTTAAGAAATCTGGTATAAAGGTAATCCTATATAGGCCTTATTAAAAAAAAAAAAGATTTCGAGAACTAAACTTATTTGGGAAAAGTTTAGGGGTCCCACGCTTTATTATAATCGGACCGTAACCAAAGGGAAATGTGGCAATTATAATAATTTATAAATTATAAACGCCAAACTTTTAGGCTCCCACCTATAAAACCATAATTAATTCCCCACCCCCCCTTCGAGGGCGCCCAATCTTCTTTACCCAAAAAAGCGGCCAAAGGGGGGGGATAAATATGCGGTAAGGAAATTATAAAAGGTTTAGAGCTTAGGGGAAGGTAAGGCAAGGCCTTTTAGCCTAAACAAATTAGCCAATATTACGCCCGGCCCCATAAAAAGCCAATAAATTAATAATTATTAAAAGCGGACCAATTAATAATAAAGGGTAAAGGTAATCGAGGAAAACGGTAAAGCGGTATACTTATAAAGTTTAAAATCTCTTAACGTAAGGCGCGGGACGTAAGGAATAAAACCTATTAGGGCCCCGGAAAAATAGTATTAATACCCGGAAAATAAAAAGGTAATTACTAAAGAAATTATATAGGTTCCCTATTTTAAACTATAAAAATCCCACGATTACGCTTAAAAGGCCTAAAAAATATTACCACCACCATTATTCTTACTTTTAAGGGACCGTTCGTAATTCTTTAGCCTAGGGTTAAAGAAAAATAATCCTATACTGCATTACCCTTTAAAAACCTATTTAAATCCTAACTTTTATAATCTTTTCCATTTTTTATAAATTATTTTATTTTTTAAAAAGTTATTCCATTATTTAAATTTATTATATTATATTTTTAAGGCAAGGCGCGGCGAAGGCTTCTTTACCAGAATATTATTACGGTAAAGGAAGGCAAAAAACGCCTTATAAATAGGCCTTAGGCCTAAAAATAATTTTTAAAAGTAAAAACACCCAAAAGCGTTAATAAAGCTTAAACCTTACCATGTAAATAAGGAGCCGAGCGATCGCCTTTTAACCCTCCCTCGTTTAAAATCCCGCTATTTAAAACTTTTATTATATTAATACCCCGGGTAAAATATAGTATAAATATTTTTTTAATATTTTAAGGGATAAAACGAACGCCATTCCCCGGCCAATCCGTAAAAATAATATTTAATATTAATTAATATAATCCTTATAAAATAAACCAATATATTATGGTCCGATTACCGTTACCGTTTCCTGGTATATAGGGAAGCGTAATATTTAAGGGAAACAATATTTCCTAATATACGTATTAATTAAATCGAATATTTAAATAAGTAATACTTATAAATAATACGCAAAAAATAAACTATATTATATAATATTATATTAATACTTACGCCGAACCAATCGAATCGCTTACCATAAGAAAAATATGGATTAAAGTAAAAGAGGCCTTAAAAACGGAATTTGTAAATAGGGATACCTTTTAAGAAGGCCGTAATATAATAAACCTGGAGCGCTTCGCTTATTAAAACTGGCCTATAAAAAACATTAATTAATAACGGTTATATATTGCGGGGTAAAAACGCCGGCTCGCTTAATATAAGGAAAACCACACGGATTATATTAATAATATTATTTTATCGAACGTATTTTTAAACGCCTTCGATAATATATTATGGGCTTAATTATATAATTTTATAAGAATTATAAATAACGATTTATACCTCGGAACCAACGAGGAACTCCTCCAAAAGCTTAAAGCGTTCCTGAATTAGCGCAAAAAAACGATAAAACTGTTCGGAAATAAATTCTAATAAAAAAAAAGGGGGACCACCGCCCGCGCTGAGGAAACCACGCGTAACCCCATCGACCCCCAGTTCTAATAAGCCAACCGATACGATTTAACCAAAATAGCCTAAAGGAACCAGACTAACCCCCGCGATTTGCCGCCCGCGCTTTAACCACGAGAAAACGATAAAGTACCTATTAACCGATTAATCCTGCCCAAAGTAATTAAATAAAACCTAATTAAAAAGCTAAATACTTTAAGCGTGGCTAATATATATGCATTATTAAATTAAAAAATAGGCAAAAAAATAAAATTGGTATTAAATAACGGTAAAAGTAGGGAAAATAAGCCTTAATATAAAAACCACCATGGGTATAATTTTAATTAAACCTATTAAACTAAACGGGACCATACGTAAGGACTTTATTATATTTAGGCCGAATTCCCTTAAAAAACCAGTATAACCCTTTTAGAAATTCTAAAGGTATAAACACTCCTTATATTAATAACCAGTTTTAATAAAAGGCCCCAATATTAAATAAAGGTAATAAAATATTATTAATGCTTAAAAAACAACCACATATTATATAATTACCTATAGAACGCTTAAAATCGAATTAACGGAATCCTTTATAAATACCCCTTCCATCGAATATTAAAATAAAACTTTAAAAAAAGCGAATATAATACCTGGCCCATTAAAACATTTAATAATATAATTATAAAAGGAGCACTAGTTAAAATAATATTCCTACGGTATTATAAATAAAAAAAGGTGCCTAAGGATTAATACGATCGGGTATAAAAGGCCTAAAACACGATTATAAAAAACCCCTGGTTTTTAAAAAATACGCCTAATTTAATTAATAAAGAAAACCAGGTACCTTAAATACGCCAGCCATAAATAAACCTAACCGACGAGGTTTATAAAATTCCCAGGAATAATAATATTTAAAATAATTAACCACTTATTATAATAAAAGGCAAAACAATAATGGTTAAAAAGTATTCGTGGAAAAACTGGGAAAATATAAAAGCGGAAATAATAGCGGAAGCCCCTATTATTAATATTTATAATAAAACGGCGCAAACGGTTTTTAGCTATAATTAGGAAAGAATTAAAAAAGGATAAGGCAGGCCCCTAAAAAGGGCAAAAGTGGAAAATAAGGTTAAAGCGGTTGGAAAAAAAAAAGGCGCCAAAGGAAAAAAAAAGGATCCTGGCCACGAAAAAGCATTAAGCGTAATAAAGGAGAAAATAAAACGCAGCATATAGGAGAAAGAAAAGGCGCCCTTAGGCAATAAGCGTAAGGACCCCCTAAAGTTTACGGACCTAATTTTTTAAAAGGTAATAAAAAAACAATTTATAAAAATTATAGGGAGGCCTTACGGGTTAATAATTGCGGAGGTATTATAAATATCGCAACTTATAAAAATAACCTTATAGGAAAAACTGGCAGATAAAATAAGGGTAAAGGAAATTATTAACGAAATTATTTATAAGGGTAAAAAGCTAAAGGAATACCGATAGGTAATTTTAAACAAATTTAATATTTACCAAATAATTAAAATAAAAACACGCTTTATTAATAATATATCCCCGGAGGAATTAAAGTTTATAAACCTTATATGCATTTAGCCATATTAATAATACGAGCGCATAAACTTTAGGGTCCTATTTATAAGCCTACCAAAAGGCCTAAAAGCGGTAATACTAAAGGGAGGAAAGGTAATCTCCTATTTAATTAATATTCCTAACCCATTAATATTAATCCCCTTAATAATCCCCTTTTTCCTTTACCCAAACCCGTACTTATTAATACGTATAAAAGGGCCAAAAAATAGGCTGGCCAGGGCTATTATAAATATAGGCGCGGAAGCCAATATTTTAAAACGAACCTATACTTAGGAACACGGCTTTAAGGCTTACCAGGCACGAATTGCGTTTTCCGGTTATAATAATTAAAAAACCAATTTAGCCTTAATTATATAATAATAGGTGCACGTTTTTTTAAAACCTAAACGTATTACGTAAAACTTTTTTATATTAAAAAAAAATTAAAAAGGGGCGTTAAAAATAATATTAGGAATACTTTTTATTATGATAACGGGGTAAAAATAGCGCTATAATAAGAAGCGCAATATATTAATCGGGGAGTTTAAAATAAAAAAAAGTAATTATATTATTATTATTATAAACCTAACCCTAAAAAAAAAACGTAAAAAAATACTCCGTAATATTTATCCCCAGGGAATAAAGGTTTCTAGGAAAATATAAGAAGCCCTTATAATTTAACCAATAAAAAAAAAAGGCCAATATAAAATTAGGGAAATCCCGTGCTGGCAAAATCGAAATCCTTACCTATATAATAGAAATTTTAAATTCGGATAACGAAAAAATAATAGCCTAATTTTTTATAAAGGAAATTAAGCGCCTTGTGAAGAAATTTAAGGAGGATATGCCTATAAAGGGGTATATTAATGGGCCGTAAGGAGGGGAGAACCTTTTAAATAAAGAGATTTGGACCGGAGAACCAAATATGGAGGTCGCCCTTTATTAATTAAAGGGGCAGGGGTATAGGAAGCCTTATAATTATTTACGGAACCCCAATTATAAGAGAAAAACTGCCAGGAAAAGATTAAACGTTTTCCCAGGAAAGTATTATAAGGGTAATAATCGGAAGCTGCGAAATAATAAAAGAAAAATATAAGATTTTATTATTAACGAAATCCTAGGCATTGGCGGAGCCCAGGAGGCATTTCCCCTTAATAATATTAATATTATTAATATTTTTATTATATATAAACGTGTGGCGGATAAAATAAAGCCCGTGGATGCTCGAGTAAGGTATAAAGCGGCCCCCGTAAACCCGGACTGGTATAAGAAAAAATGGGAAAAAAATAAATTATCGGAAAAAGATTATAATAATATTAAATAAAATAAATATATTTACTTATAATTATATAAGGCAGGGTGTAGCGGCACCAGGCTTATATTAAAAAGGAGAAATAAGATTTTAAAATCCCTCGGGGAATTATAAGGGAAAAAATAAAGGATATTTATAAATATTTTTATAAATAAAAAATAAGCGTTAATATGGTCCTGGAAATATTTAGGTAAAATTAACCCTAATATAACCCCTTTTTAAAAAATTAATACGGTACCTTATATAAGGTGGTAGGTTAAAAATATTCCTATTTTTAAGGTATTAATAACGGTGGTAATCGAAATACTCGAAAAGCGAAAAAAAAAGGGGGTAATTAAGTTAAGCCAAACGGTGTACCGTAACCCCTGGTTCCTAATTAAAAAGAAAAATAGGAAATACCGCTTAATTAATTTAGCGGAAAGGCTTAATTCGGTTATAACTCGTAATACTTTTATACCTTTAATTACCGATAAGTTTATAAAAAATATAACCTATTACCAGTTTATTTTACTCCTGGATTTCTACTCCGAATATAACCAAATAATGCTCGATTTAAAATCCCGAGATTTTATTACCTTTATAATATTCGCCGGCCTATTTAAAATAACCACGCTTTTATAAAAAGGAACAAATAATATTACTTAGTTTTATAGGATTATTTCCATTATTCTTTTAGGTTTTATTCTAATAATATACAAAATACTTATTAATAATATTACGGTTAAAGGTCCTATTATTATATATAATAGGCGAGAAATCTACCCAGGGGTACGGTAATACGTGGCCGAATATATTAGAAATTTGGATTAAATATTATTACAGAATAAACTGGCCGGGACCATAATCTTTATGGTTAAATTTAAATAATGCCAAAAATCAATCGTAATAATAGGTTTTATATATAAAATAAATGGCCGTAATCCTAAACAGGCCAAAATTATTAAAATTAAAAAATGGACGGTTTTTAAAAATATATTAAATATTAAAAAATTTATTAATATAATGGTTTTTTACCGAATATTTATTAAGGATTTTATTTATATTACCAAACCTTTATATAAATTTACCCGTACAGGGGCGTAGTTTATTTGGGAGGAAAAGTATATAAAAGTAACGGAGATCCTTAAATAAGCCCTAATATTACCCCTAATTTTAATTAAAATTAATTACTCCCCAAAGGCAGGGCGTATTATTATTAAAATAAACGTATTAAAAACCGGATGGGGAGTATGGATCGGCCAAAAAAGGAAAGGAAAGGTTTTAATAACGAGGTATAAATCTGGTTATTAAAAAAAAGCCGAAGGAATATACCATTCGGCCAAGTTAAAATATAAAGGGCTGCTTATGGCTTTAAAGCGATTACGGAATTACCTATACGGCGCGCACTTTACCCTTAACATAAATACGGTTAATATAATATATTAATTTAATAATAATACTATTAACCTACCCGAAATACTTATTATTAAATGGATCGCATAAATACGGCAATTTAATTTTAATATGCAATATATATTAAGAAATAAAAACGCTATAATAAATGTATTATTACGAAAACCCCCAGGACCCTTAGATAAAAAAAATAATAAATTAAAGGAAAATATTAAAGATTTTATTAATGCGTAATTATATATACTTAGGGCTGTATAGGATTAAAGGAATATTGAAATTTTAAAAGGAAAAATATAAAGTAATAAATCCCGAAAAACAGCGTATTTCCTTACCATTCTAAAAAAACCGAGCGATATTTTTTATAAACTATTTCTTTATTGGAAAAAAAAGGCTTTAAATTACCTAATAAAGGATTAAAAACTTTGGCGTAAAACCTTAAGGGGTAAATTATAATTATAATTAATAATCGATAATAATTAAACCCGGAAATATATTATTTAAAGTAATTATATTTACGGAGGGTATAAAGGACGGAACGCCATATTTAATTTTATTATTTAGCGTTATTATTAAAAAGAATAATAAAAATAAATATAAAAGGTATTAAAAACCTGCCTAACCTATTAAAAGCGAAACCCTTAAAGGCCTAAAATACCGCTAAAAATCTTTAACCCTATTTTAACCCCCTTTTTTAAAATTTCGCTCAATATTTTCTAAATACCATTAAGGAAAAGGTATATTTATATTATATAGATTAAATATAATTTAATAGGATAGATTAAAGGGCGACCATTATAAAAAACCATAATAAGGTAAATGGCCAATTTTATTTGGTAAAATATAATTTATAGGTATGGGATATATGGGAAATTAATAATTAATAAAGGACCAAAAAACCGAGGGTTTTTGGACAAGCTTATAAAATAAATAAGCCTAACCAAGATTACGGTATCGGCGTATAATTTATAATCGTAAAGGGGAATAAAACACCATCATTTAAATACCAGGGATGTATTATTAAAATTAAGCGGCAGCTGGGTTAACGTATACCCAGGAGTATTAATGGCGTAAAAAATTATAATAAACCAAATTATAGAATTCTCCCCATACGTATTATTATACGGTTAAAAAATAATCACCCCTATTAAAATAACGCTCCTTACTTAAAGAATAATTAATTGGAAAAATAATATACCGTACGCGGATTTTTTAGCGAAAAGAAGCCGGGCAATAGAACGGAAAAAAACGGACTTAGCGAAGGTAGCCCGAATCCTATAACGGAATAGGGAAGCCAGGGCCAAGTACATAAATAAAAAGAATAACGGGAAAATAAGGAAAATCCCATTAAAAAAAGGGGATTTAATATTATAATAAACACCAGTTATGGGGATTAGGAGTATAAAAAATAAGCAAAACCCTCGATAAACAGGACCCTACATTATCCATAAGCTTTCGAATAAAGGAAAAACGGTGCAGTTTAAGGAGCCCTATAAAGGAAGCCGTCCCTTTAAGCGCATAGTCGAAAGCAATAGGGTTAAAAAATTTATCCAAAAAAACGGATGGTAAAGTGAGCCGGCAGGAATTAGTAATAATACCTGGAAAAAATAGGAACCCTATTTAAAATGGAATAATAAATTGGGAAAGGACTGTACAGGATTAAGCGATAAAAAGGATGGCTTAAAAGGCCATATCGGGGACGATATATTAAAAAGTTTAAGTAAGAACCAACGCCGAACGGCAATATCTTATGGTAACAATTGGGAAAAAAAAAACGATCCAGCCAAACGTACTATTATGGTATTACGGCCAAAAAAACCACGCAATATAAAAAAACTAAAAAACGAAAAGCGGGAATCGGGGAAAGTACCTTTTTTAAAAATAACGAAAAAAGTACAATTCCAAATCCTAATAATAACCACGGAAGAATTCGGTAATATTTCTTTTATAAAGGAATAAAGCTGTATAGTATTACAAAACCTCCAAAGGAACTACCATATAAAAAGAAATTCCCCTTTTTTTTTCCATATCCCCTCCCTTATATAATAATAAACCCCAACCAGCTTAAAACCAAATATCATAAAAGAACCCAGCAAAAACCACATACCTAAAGCTCCGTTAATAATCCAAGGTATATATACGTATATAAAAAAAAAACCATATTCCCTTATCCAAAAGTTTAAAAGGGAATAGTCTTACGCTTCCTTTTTTCCGTTCCCACACCACACCAAATAACCCTATCCTAAACCATTTATAAATGGTAATTAAAAATAACTTCCCAATTTTAGGAAAAGGTCGCCCGTTTAAATTTTAGTTCGTTTGTTTAATTTACGGAGAAAAAAGGGCGGGATCCCTATTTAAAGGGCCATACGCAAAAGTAAAAATTCCTTCGTAGGAAAAACTCAATTTCTTATATTAAAGGACGCCATTGGATAATCCTGTACAGCATAATTTTTATTCTGGTAATAGCGAAAGGATTAATCGCGGGATAAAAAAATCATGGTTTAATTTTAAAAAATTTATAATATCCCCTATTTCTTACGAAAGCGTAAACCCTTATAATAAGCAAAAGCCTAAAAGGCCGCCGCGCCACCACCGTTATTTCTTTTAAAAGCTTTACCTCGGCCACCCCCTCGATTATAAGCGCCAAAAAAACCAGACCCTTATACCGGCTGCATAAAAGGCCTGGTCAGGCCGGGAATATTTTTAGCCCTTAAATTTAAAACGTTTATAACCTTTAAAAAATTAGGGCCGCCAAAAATAATTTTAAAATAATCCTCCCAATGCTTAATATCTTACTCCTATACCGTATTGCTAAATAATTTCTTAATACGGAACTTTTTATAGGAGGTATAATTATTATAAAAAGAATCGGAGTTTAAAACCAATATATATTTCTTAAGGCCTTTATTTTCGGCTATATAAACCTCGCCAAACTAAAGGTAATTACCACACCTATTCCCGGTATACCCAGGAACGAAAACATATTCGAAAAAGGGGAATATATAATAAATAAAAATATTAGATTTTTAGCCTTAAAAATAACTCGCCCACCCGGAAATATAATACTCGTAAGGGTTTTTATTTATTACGCCCTTAAATTATACGGCCAGTATTTGCCAATAATAAAAGCGAAAAAAAAAATATAAACCATTTATAATTTGCCCTAAAAAGCCTCCATATAGGATGGGAATAATAATAAACCGATTAACCCTTTTACGTAATATAGGGGCCAGGCTAGTAATTTTAAAAAGGGTCTTAAATATATCCAGATTAATATATATGGCCATATAAATATAATTTAAAAAAGGGTCCCTAAACAGGCCAAACTGGAAATAATAAAGGATATTTTAAAAAAGCAATAATAATTAATCCTGCTTAGCCCTAAAAGGTAAAAATGGAAAGGGTGCAAAGGTAAAATAAACCTTATAAATAAAATTAAAAACCGGCTTAAACCGGGTCCTTTTAATAAGGCTCGAGAATAGCCTCGGCGGGAGAATGCCAAGCTGGAAGGCCTAAACGGCATCGTGCCTAAAAGGCATTTTAATTCCAAAGACCGCAACCGTGCGCTAGGGCGGTTAATATAGGGGGATTAAATTAAAGGAAAAGGTAAAGGAAGACCTCCTAAATAAACCCTGGGAAAAAAAACCCGGGCTGGTTTATTATATAAGGTTAAATTAATAAAAGGTATAAGATAATAGGGGGGATAAAGGGAGCCGAGCAAAGCCGCTAAAACCAATGGTTAAATTTTAAAGCACCCGATTAATACGGCCTCGCGGCCTAGCCGGCAAAGGAAAAAAAGCAGGAATAATTACCAGGGAAATTAAAATTAAATAGCCCTATATAAAGTTAATAATTTGGAGAGAATATACCTGGAAAAGGGTTTCGGGTAATAATAAAAGTGGCGTTAATTAAAAGGGCCGCCTAACCATAAATAAAACGCTTAATAACCCAAGTACGGCTCCTTATAATATAAGCCCCGGGCCTTTTTATAAAAAAAGGAAAAATACGAGGGCGAGGGAAAGCGAAGGTTATATAATAAGGTGTAGGAAAAAAAAAAGGCTGGCTTATAGGCATAGCAGGTTTGGAAAAACCAAAAGGCCTGCTGGCCGCTGGTAAACGCCGAATAAAAGCCAAAAGGTTAAAAAGCCCCCTATAAGCCTCCTTATTATTACTCTGGTCTAAATGGGACATATTTTAAAAGGATTAAGGAGTAAATTAAAAAAAGGGGGTAATAAAGGGAGCAAATGTTTAAGGGAAAAAGGGCTCGGAAAAAGGGAAAAAAGCAAGGAATATATAAAAAAAAAAGCACTGCAGGGAGAAAAAGGGCACCGATAAAAAATACATAAAAGAAAGGATTATCGAAAATATAGGAGGAAAAAAAGGCAAAAAAATTAGGCTAAAAATACTTATATGATTATCCGATTAAAAATAAAAGGCCCGCTAATAATTATAAAAGTTATAAAAATTATAAGGGTAATAAGGCAAAAGGATAATAATGGGAATACTTAAGGAAATACCTATTTACCTAAAAAAATACCACCATTTACCTAAAACCCGCCAGTATATTTAAGCCTTATAGGTATAAATACCCCCTTTTTTTCCCCCATATTTCCTCGATTTCTTATAACCATACCATCTCCTAATCTTAAATCTTTATAATATAATCCTGCTTATTTTATTCTTTATTTTAATTTAATTCCTTATTTTTAAATTCCCTTACCCATTAAAAGCTTATATTACCCTTAGCCTAACCCCCGGTATCTGGTGCCTTTTTAACCCTTTTAACCTAAAAACTTTAATCCAAGTATACCTTTTATTTCTTATTTTTACCTAATAAAGCGAAAAAGCCCTAAGCAGTATTATTTTAATAATGGGAAATTATACCTTCGAAAGATTAAGGCTAAAAAATAAAACCAGCGCTTAAATACTTAAATATTAATCGGAGTTCTCGTTTAAACTATTCCGAAAGATAATTCTTCGTATAAAAGCCCTCGTTAAACCTTAGCGTTTATATAAAAACCAGGCCCGTTGGGAAGGGCCAATCCCCTCGTATATTTTATACGTGGATAACCCAAAGCTTAAAAAAATTACCTAAAAAAATATAAGCGTAATTATTAAAAATATGCTTAACCTTATTAACCGCCATAAAAACGACCGCTTCCGCCAACGGCTCCGAAGGCCCACTACCATTAAAGCGTTCTTTATAAATATTTGGGCATATATATATAATATTATTAAATTATTAAAATACGATTAATCTTTTTCCCATTAATAATTAACTGCTTATAAGGATTACCTCGAAATATACAGCGGGGTAAATAATATTAGGTTTATAATTACGGATTTTAAACCTCTAAAGGGGCCTAAAAATATACCAACCATTAAAAACCAGGCGGCCCTTATAATTCCCCTATAATACCCGTTTTTTAAAAACTACGATTTATTTAATATAATAAAGGTAAGGGTTAACCCCACGATAAAAAAATAAAAAAACCCGTGAATAATCTTTATTTAAGACTGCCTAAGGGGTATAATGCTTATTATATTTATACCAAAGAATATAGGAGAGGATTTTAAAAGGTATATATAGGAGGCTTATATAAGGTTTTCGGTAATATTCCAAAATAAAACCAATAGGGGTATATTTAAAAAGTACGGCCTCCGGCCTAAGGTCCTTCTTATAATAATTATTTTCGTATAAATTAGCCCCTTTTACCGATCTCAGCACCTTATAATATTAAAAACGCTTAGGATTATAATTTATAAATAAAAAATAATGTGGATTTATACGCGAATAAAAAGGGAGGTTTATATTAATAAAAAGGCCCTTATATTTTAGGAATTAAAGGATAATGGAAAAAGGTTATGGTACCGCCTTCGAAAGCTAAAATTAGGCATAAGGGGAAAAGGGAAAAAAAACCATATATTATATCCCTTCGGGCCACCGTCTAATAATTATATAAGGCACTTTATAAATTAAGTAAAGGTGTTTTATATAAATTATTTAAGGTTTATAATGGGCCTTAATTTATTAAGGAACCTCCTTAAAGCAGGGTGGTTATAAGGGGAAATTAACGCTGCTATTCGGCACGAGGTCTTTTTATATATAATAGTAAAAGGCAACGATCCCTAAGGCTATTTGGTTAATAATAAAAAGTGGCAAAGCCTAAATATAAATATAAATATTACCGGGATACGTTCTTATATATTTAACGTTTATATAGGCCTTAGGCCTCCTTTAATACGCCCTAAACTTTTTAATATTAGGGTAAATTCCATAACTCGTAAAGGGGTAAACCCGTTTAACTTCTATACGGAAAACCAAAAAAATATAATGGAATTAAAATCGGGAAATAATATAAATTCGAACTTTATTTATATAATTAATTTTATATACCGAAGGCGGAGGGGCCAGGTGGCCTCGGAAAAAAAAGGGGGTAATAACCGCCCTTATAAATCTTCTAAAGGAGAATATATATTACCGGAACGAAAGCCTAATTTATTAAAATTATTTAAATTACTATTACGTATCCCTTTCCTTTTTTTTTTACCCTTCGTACGTTTTATTATACGCGTATCCCCCGCTAATTATTAATTATTATTTTTATTCTTACCCTTAAAAATAACCTTATTTTCCCTATATATAGCTCCTACCCCTAAATAATCGCTATAATCCCAACTCCCCTTATATACCAATTAACGCTGATGGGTATATAAAAAATAATATAGGCCGTTTTTTAATATTAAGGTGGATAATAATTTCGAAATATTTAAAAAGGAGATTA
>JAKWBI020000708.1:0-23324 GCA_022664585.2 Zalerion maritima | reverse complement strand
CCTCGCCCTTTATATATTATTAATTACTTTTTTATAATAATTACGGGTTCCCTTTTTCATTTTATTATAATTAAATAGGGTTATATAATTTTATTTTTATAAATTTTATTACGCTCTAACCTTTATTTTCCCCGGAGGGTTTATTTTAATTAATGGTATTTAAACTTTACTCCGAACAATTTATAAAATAAAAAATAAAATATTTATCCCCCCTTTTTATATAATTAAAAGCCAATCGAGCTTAAGAAGCCCTTTTAATCCTTTTAAATCGGCGGCGCTAACCATACTTAATATTGTAGGCCGCATTTTTCGCTCTTACCGCCTCCCTTTTTTAAATTTCCTTTCTTTTTTCCTTCTCCGCAACCTTTCGCTTAATATTTCTTTTAATAATAACCCACCCCGGAAAATTCTCGGTATAGGTAAATTATATATTAAATCCGGGACGAGATAAATAATATTAAATAAAATAAAACCTAGGGTTTTCCGGCCGGTGGGCCTTTTTTTTATTAATAAACGGTATAAGGGCTCCTTAATAACCTTCTTTTTAAATATTTCGAAATTATTATCCACCTTAATATTAAAAAGCGGCCTATATTATTCTTTATATACCCATTAACGCTAATTAATATATAAGGGAAATTAGGGTTATGGTAATCGTTTAGGGATAAAAATTACGTATAGGAAAAATAAGGCTATCCTTAAGGGTGGGAATAAGGGCAGCGATTAATAATTAACGGGGAATACGCGCATAATAAAACGTGCGAAGGGTAAAAAAGGAAGGGAAAGGGTGCGTAATAATAATTTAAATAATTTTAATAAACTGGGCTCTTATCCCGGTAATATATATTCTCCCTTAGGAGATTTATAAGGGCGGTCGTTATCCCCTTTTTTTTCCGAGGCCACCTGGCCCCTCCGCCTTCGGTATACAGGATTAATTATATAAATAAAATCCGAATTTATATTATCTCCCGATTTTAACTCCATTATATTCTCCTGGTTTTCCGTATAAAAATTAAACGGGTTTACCCCCTTATAAATTATAAAATTTACCCTAATATTAAAAAGCTTAGGGCATATTAAAAAAGGCCTAAGGCCCATACGAATATTAAATATATAAAAACGCATCCCGGTAATATTTATATTTATATTTAGGCTTTACCACTTTTTACTATTAACCAAATAACCCTGGGGATTATTACCCCCCGCTATTATACGTAAAAAAACCTTATACCAAATAATAATACCAATTTCCCCTTATAATCACCTTATTTTAAAAAGGTTTTTTAATAAATTAAGGCCTATTATAAACCTTAAGTAATTTATATAAAACACCTTTACCTAATTTATAAAATACCTTATATAACCATTAGGCGGTGGCCCGAAAAAATATAATATATAATTCCTTTTCCCTTTTTCCCCTATACCTAATTTTAACTTTCGAAGGCGGTACCATAACCTTTTTCCATTATCCTTTAACTTTTAAAATATAAGGGCCTTTTTATTAATATAAACCTTCCTTTTTATTCGCGTATAAATTTATATTATTTTCTATTTATAAATTATAATTCTAAACGTTTTTAATATTATAAGGTATTAAAATCGGTAAAAAGGGCTAATTTATATAAAAATAATTATTATAAAAAGGACCTTAGGCCGAAGGCCGTACTTTTTAAATATACCCCTATTGGCTTTATTTTAAAATATCGCCAAAAACCTTATACAAGCCTCTTATATATACCTTTTAAAATTCTCTCCTGCGTTTTTTAATATAAATATAATAAGCATTATATCCCTTAGGCAATCTTAAATAAAAATTATTCGCGGGTTTTTTTATCCTTTTATTATAAGATTAACCCCCGCCTTTATTATACCAAATAAATTATAATTTTTAAAAAACGGGTATTATAGGGGAATTATAAAGGCCGCCTAATCTTTAATAATTGGCATATCCTTAGGCCCCCTTAAAGGTTTAAAATCCGTAATCATAAACCTAATACTATTTACCCCGCTATATATTTTAAGGTAATCCTTATAAATAATTAATTATTAATAGGAAAAAGATTAATCGTACTTTAATAACTTAATAATATTATATATATATGCCCAAATATTTATAAAAAACGCTTTAATAATAATAGGCCTTTGGAGCCGTTGGCGAAAGCGGTCGTTTTTATAATAATCGATAGGGTTAAGCATATCCCTAATAATTACGCTTATATTTCTTTGGGCAATTTCTTTAAACTTTGGATTATTTATATATAAAATATACGAGGGGATTGGCCCTCCCCAGCGGGCCTGGTTTTTATATAGGCGTTAAGGTTTAACGAGGGCTTTTATATAAAAAATTACTTTTCGGAATAATTTAAATAAAAACTCCGATTAATATTTAGGCATTTAAACACTGGTTTTATTCTTTAGCCTTAACCCTTCGAAGGTATAATCTCCCATTATTAAAATAATATTATTTAGGGCTTTTTCGCTTTATTAGGTAAAAATAGGAAATAAAAGATATGCTTAAATTAAAGTTCTTAGGTTAAAAGGGCTAAAAAAGCATTAAATGCCGGGGGTTAGGCTAAGGGTAATATAAACTTTTAATGGGTAAGGGAATTTTAAAAATAAAAAATTAAATTAAAATAAAAAATAAGCTAAGCAGGATTATATTATAAAGATTTAAGGCTGGGAGATAATATAATTAAAAAAAATCAAGGAAATATGGGGGGAAAAAAAAGGGGTATTTATATTTATAAGGCTTAAATATATTGGCGGGTTTTAAATAAGCGGTGGTATTTTTTTAGGTAAATAGGTATTTCCTTAAGTATTCCCATTATTACCCTTTTATTTTATTACCCTTATAATTTTTATAACTTTTATAACTATTAACGGGCCTCCCATCTTTAATCGAATAATCATATAAATATTTTTAACCCAACTTCTTTCCCTTTTTTTCCTCCTATACCTTCGATAATCCTTCCTTTTATAAATTTTTTATCGGTGCCTTTTTTCTCCTTATAATACTTTTTTTTTTATATATTCCTCGCTTTTTTCCCTTTCTCTAAGCCCTTTTTCCCTTAAATATTCGCTCCCTTTATTACCCCCTTTCTTTAATCTACTCCCTAATCCTTTTAAAATATATCCCATTTAAACCAAAATAATAATAAAAAGATTTATAAGGGGCTCCCTAATCTTTTGGCTTTTATTCGGCGTTTATTAACGGCCAATAGGCCTTTTAATTTTTCCAAACCTATTATATTTATAAGCCAGCCTTTTTTTTTTTTTATACCTTATCGTATAACCTTCGCCTTCTTTTACCCTCGCATTTTTCCTCCTTTTATAAAAGGGCCCGGGGCTTATATTACAAAAAGCCGTATTTGGATTATTAAATATTTTACTTATAATTAGGCGGCCCTTTTAATTAATACCACTTTTATTATTACCCGAAGCCCTTTTCCAGGTATATTCTTTTTAAACTATTAATTTTATATAGGATTATTTAATTTTAATTTCCCTGGTAACTATTTTTACTCCTTTTCCTTCGCCGGCTAGGCCGTAAGGCCATATCGATCGGGTGCTTTAAAATCTAACCATTAATTCCAACGGTTTTGCTCGGCTCCCTTTATCCCCCTTATCGCCTTATACCTTTTATTAATTTAGCCTTATATAATAAACCAGCCCGGGTTTTTTCTCCCAGGGTTTATTTAAAAGGTCCTCCCTTACCTTTTTCTCTAATTTAATCCCCTTAAATTAACCGCCCCATCGTATGGTTACGGTTTTTGGAATTAAAATACCTTTTAGGCACAATACCGTTTAGGCCTTTTAATTTAATATCCTCTCGCCAAGGCTATCCTTAAGCCTTATTAAAAGAACCCGGTTTAAGCCGGTTTTTAATTTTGTTTATAAGGTTTATTCCACCTTTGTACCCTTTCCATTTTTACCTTTTAAGGCTAAGTAGGATTAATTATCATTGCTTTTTTAAAATATCCTTTATTATTTCCAATTTAATTTATTTAAGGACCCTCCTTTAAATTATATTTATATGGCCATATATATTAACCTGGATATATTTAAAACCCTTCCTAAAATTACCAGCCTGGCCCCTATATTATATAAAAGGGTTAATCGGCCTATTATTATTCCTATCCTATATAAAGGCTTCCTGGAATAAATTATGGGTGGTTTATATTCCTCCTTTTACTTTTATTATTAATAGGCATTGGCCATATAATTTAAGGGCGTGGTAAATAAAAACCCTTATAAGTATTATACCTCCGGGTGGGCAAATTATTTTTAAGGTTAAAAACCTAATACTTTTATTTATTATATATTCCTTTTTTTCGAATATATTTCCGTTCCTAAATATACCGGGAATAGGTATAATAATTATTTTTGGCTTGGCGAGATTTATATAACCAAAAATAAAGGCCTTAAAAAATATATATTAATTTCGAATTCCGATCCTTTTTAAAATAATTATACCCCCTATAAAAAATTCCGCATTAAAAAATTATTTAATAATACGGTATGGGAATATAATATTAAGTATTAGGAGGATTATTTCGAAATTATGTTTAATGGCCTTAATCTTTTAAAAATTATAAACATTTTAAATTTAGGGGCTAAAAATATTCCCGGCCTAATCAGGCCTTTTATATAATCGGTATAAGGGTCTGGTTTTTTTGGCGTTCGTGGTCGAAAAGGTGGCCAAGGTAAAGCTTTTAAAGAAAATAACGGTAATGGCGCGGCGGCCTTTTAGGCTTTTATTTATTATAAGGATTTACGCTTTCGCAAAAAATAAGGGGTATTATAAATTTTTTAAAATTAAACCATAATTTCTTCGTCCCGCGATTAATCCTTTCGTTATTACCAGAATAAAAATTATATTATACAGGATTATCCAATAGCGTCCTTTAATATAAAAAATTAAATTTTTCTTATAAAGGAATTTTTACTTTTACGTATAACCCTTTAAATAAGAATCCCGCCTTTTTTTTTCCGTAAATTAAACGAACGAATTAAAATTTAAACGGGTAATCTTCTTTTAAAGCTGGAAGGTTATTTTTAATTACCACTTATAAATGGTTTAAAATAAGGCCATTCGGTATAGTATAAAAACGGGAAAAAAAAAGCGTAAAAATATTCCCTTTTAAATTTTTAAATAAAGGAATATGGTTTTTTTTTTATATACATATATACATCTCGGGCTATTAACGGAGCTTTAAATATATGGTTTTTATTAAATCCTTCCATAATATTTAATTTTAAACTGGTTAAGGTTTATTATTATATAAGGGAGGGAATATAAAAAAAGGGAAATTTCTTTTTATATAATAATTCCTTTAAAAATCTCGTAATATTATACAGCTTTATTCCTCCATAAAAGGAACATTACCGAATTCTTCCGTGGTTATTATTAAAATTTAAAATCGTACTTTTTTCGTTATTTTTAAAAAAGGTACTTTCCCCGATTCCCGCTTTTTATTCTTTAATTTTTCTATATTACGTGGTTTTTTTGGCCGTAATACTATAATAATACGTTTGGTTAAATTGTTTTTTTCCTCCTAATTATTATTATAAAATATTATTATTCGGCATTGGTTCTTATCCAAACTTTTTAATATATTATCCCTAATATAGCCTTCCGAGCTATTCTCTTTATCGCTTAATCCTATACAGTCCTTTCTTAATTTATTATTCCATTTTAAATAAGGTTCCTATTTTTTCCAGGTATTATTATTAATTTCTACCGGTTTACTCCACCATCCGTTTTTTTAAATAAATTTTTTAATCTTATTACTCCCGATTATATATTTAAAAAAAGGGCTCCCTTTATAAAATTCCCTAAACTGCACCGTTCTTTCTTTATTCGAAAGCTTATAAATAATATAAGGTTTTATCCATTAAAGGTTTTACTTATCCTTTATACTTTTAACCCTTATAATTAATATTCATCGCAATACTAAATCCCCTTCTTTTAATAAAATCTTCCTTATTTTTCCGCTATTTTTCTTATCCATATATTTGGCCCTGGCTTCCCTATTCCATCGTAAAATTCGGGTTACCTTCGCCAAATCCGTTTTTTTCCGTTTTATTACCCGGCTCCTTTTCGCCAAAAAATCCGCGTACGGCATATTACCTTTTTAATTAATTATTCTTTAGGTAGGGAGCGCCATTTTAATAAAGGTAATCATTTTTTAACCGTATAATAATGCGTATAGGGAGAATCTTATAATTTGGTTTATTATAATTTTTTACATTATTAATACCCCTGGGTACGTATTAACCCAACTACCGCCTAATTTTAATAATATATCCCTGGTATTTAAATAATAGTATTTTATTCCCCCTTATAATCGTAAATTATACATTAATACCGTAATTTTAACCAGGCCTATTTATTTTATAAACTTATTTAAAAATCCTCGGTTTTTTGGTCCTCCATTAATTATTAATTTCCCATATATTCCATACTTATAAATTATATTTTACCAAATAAAATTAACCATTTACCCTACGGTGGTTTTTTATAATAATCGCCCTTTAATTTATTTTATTAAATTACATTTGGCCTATATAATATAAATATACCCTTTTATTAATGGTATCCAGAAAATATTAAGCGAAATTTTAAAAAAAAGGGTTAAAATAAGGTTAAAAATCTTTAGCGGTATTTTAAGCCTTTAAGGGTCTCGCTTTTAATAAATTAGGCAGGTTTTTAATATTTCCTACACCTATTTTTATTATCCTTTTTAATAATAATATTAAATAATAAAACTAAATATAATATTCCGTCTTTTATACCTTTTATAAATATAATTATTTTAAATAATATATTTCCGGGTTTAATTATTATCGACCATTAATTATAATTATAATTTACCCCTTAAGATTTTATACCAAAGCTTTTGGTCCCTTATTAAATAATTTAAAGCCTTCCTTTTTTAACGGAGGAATAATTTATAAAAAATATCGCTTGGTTTTTTTAAGGTGGTAAAAAAATACGCTATTTTTCGGGATTTATTACTCCATATTTCTTCTCCTAAAATTTCAGTATTCCTCCAATTCTATACAGCCCTAAGTATATACAATTACGCATTAATAAAATTTTCGATATTTTCCTTTAATTTATTATTTTTCTTATTTAAGGATCCTGGGGGTTTTCGTAATAATATATTTATTATAGCATTTTTATTTCTTAATATATATTTTATATTAAAATCGAATTACCGTATTTATACAATCCATTTAATAATAAGTGCTCCGGGTAGGTTAATAATATTATTATTAAATTAATATATTATATTAATCGTATCCATTTTAAAGGTAAAATGCGCGCCGTATAAATAATTCCGTAATTATTTTAAAACCATAAGCAACCCCTTATATTTCAATTTGGCCAAATGGTATATTCCTTTGGCTTCTTTTTAATAATTAAACTTATACCTCGCCATTAAAACCTTCCCTTCCTTTTTTTAGCCGATCCATACTTCCCATCCGGTTCCTAATACATTTACTCTAATAATAATACGCCCTACCTCCGGGGAATAATTAATTTTAATTAAAACTAGGGGCAATATTAAGGCTTATTTAAAAATCTCCGTTATTTTTATATATTTTTTTTTCCAAATAAACTGCGCCCTTATACGGGTAAATTCGTATAGGGGTTTAATAATATAAATAAAATCCTTAATAAATATTCGATAAAAGATTACCATATTAATAAATCTTTTTATATTCGATATATTTTTAAAAACCGTCCATTTTTTAATTTTAATAATCTTAGCCTATTTAGGATTACGGCCATTTATTTCGCATATAAAACCTATTATTACGATTAATTTTTGGCACCATTTAAATTTAATTATAAAAATTATGGTCCCGGCCAGTTTATTCCGCAATAATACTTAATCCAAATTCCTAATATATTCGGCCATATATTACCGTACCCCTAAATAAATTTTTCGCCCATCGTATATAATAATAAAACCTTTAACCGTAATATTATCGATAAATATCCTATATATTATTAGAATAAAACCTAGGAAAATAATGGAAATAATCCTATAAAATTAAGCAATATTATTCGTTCCTCCTTACGGAAACGTGATTATTTTAAATAGGCCGGCGAATATTATAAAGGTAATAAAATCTCGGGATTTTAAATCAAGCACCATTTGGTTATATCCGGAGTAAAAATCCAGGAGTAAAATAAGCTGGTAATAAGTTATATCCTTTATAAATTTATTGGTAATTAAAAGTATAAAAGTATTATAAATTATAACCGAATTAAGCCTTTTTATTAAATTAATTAAGCGGTATTTCCTATTTTTTTTTAATTAGGAACCAGGGATTATAATACGCCGCTTGGTTTGGTTTAATTACCCCCTTTTTTTTTTTGCTTTTTAAATATTTTAATTACCACCATTATTAATACTTTAGGAATAAGAATACTTTTAACCTACCACCTTATATAAGGTACCGTATCGATTTTTTAAGGAGGGGTTATATTAGGGTTAATTTTACCTAGGTAATTTTAAAATCATACCAACGCTTATTCTTTATTTATAAATATATTTATAAATATCCTTTATTTTTCCCCTTATAATTTCCCGAAGGATTTTAAAATTTTATTCCTTTTTTTTAAGATAAGCCTGGTACCGCTGTACCCTGCCTTATATAATTATAGGCAAATATATTTGCTTTATTTAATATTATTACGATTTTTTTTTAATAATTTATTTTTTTCCCATTTTCTTTTATACCAATTCGGGTTTACAGGGGCCGCTTCGTACTTTATTTAAATATCCCCGGGCTTTATCTTATCCGCCACACGTTTATATATAATAAAAATATTAATAATATTGGTATTATTAAGGGGAAATACCTCCTGGGCTCCGCCAACGCTTAAAATCTTATTAATAATAAAGTTTTATATCCTTTTTTTATTATTTCGCAATTCCCGATTATTACCCTTATAATACTTTCCTGGGAAAATGTTTAATCTTTTCCTGGCAGTTTCTTTTTTATAACTGGGGTTCCGTGGGTAATCGTAAGGCTTCCTATACCCTTACCCCTTTAATTAATAAAGGATAACCTTTATATTTGGTTTTCCGGTTTAAATTTCTCCATTTAAAAGGTTCTTCCCTCCTTACGGCCTATTAATATACCCCTCCATAGGCATATCCTCCTTAAACTTTTTTATAAGGCGCTTAATTTCCTTCGTAAAAAATTAGGCTATTATTTTTTCGTTATCCGAATTTAAAACTTCCATTATATAGGCAGGGATTTCGATTTTACCAGTACGGGGTTTTTCTAATTTTATACTGGTTTCTTTTTTTTTATTGGTTAAATTATAAAGGCTTCCTGCATTTTCCTGGAAACCTTTATTCCTTAAGGATAAATATTACGGAGTATTTTTCCACGTTTTTTTTTTAGGGTTAAATTTATAATAATAATAATATAATTACTCCCTTTTATTTCGAGCTCCCCAATTAATATATTACGCTTTTTATTATAATACTATTTCCACCCCGTTATTATAATAAAAGGTATTTCTAATATTACTTTTGGCGCCTCTTTTTAATCTTTTTTTAATATAAAAAAATTCTACGTAATACGTTTAAGTTTTAAAAAAACGTATACCCATTACCGTATAACCAAGGCTGAATTAATCTTCTAATTATTATAACCGGAAAATATAATTCGCGCCTAATAAACCTTAAAACCGTATTCCTAGGTATAAATTCGTTTTAAAATATTAATTTCCGCGCCTATATTTATAATAACCCTGGCTAATTTATTCTTTGGCCCTCCTATATATATTAATAAATACGGGCTCGGGTAAAGGAAAAAGGGGATTATTAAGGGAATTAATACCAATAGATTAGGAATATTAATTAAATAAAAAACTGCCTTTCCTCCCTTTAATATTACCGCTTTTAGGCCTTTTAATAGGCTTATAAATAAGACCCTAAAGTTTATACGTTTATATTATTAATATAATTAAATATATATAAGGTTTATAAACTTTAATTCCTCCGGGGGTATATTATTAATAAAGCGTATTTTTATTTTAACCACCTGGTAAATATTAGGCCTATTTAAAATTACCTATCGGTATTCCTTTGGCTTTTTACCCTTATAAATAATTTTATTAATAATTTCCTCCACCCTTATTTTACCCGCCAATTTTTTTTATAAAATTATTTTTATAAATTATAATACTTATAATACCTCCGTAATTATTAACCCGTAAGGCCTTTTTATAATTTTTATAAATTATTCTTTTATTACCTTTTAAAAAACTAAATCCGTAAACTTTAGGGGGTCCTTATGCTTATTACCTAAGGGCGCCTTTTTTTCCTCCTATATATTACGTTCCATTTTTTCCTTTATTACGCTTAATATTTCTTTATGGCCAGGATCCTTTTTTTTTCCTTTGGCGCTTTCTTTTTCCCCAACCGCTTTAACCTTATTTTCCACTCTTGCTCTTTTTAAGGGCCTGCCTCGTCCTTTTTTAATTCCTTTTTAATTATAATTAAAAACCGATTACGCCGTTTTATTATAAATATTAATAATAAGGGCTTTCGTTATTATTTCCGCTTTTATATTCTCCCAATTTTCTTATAAATATTTCTTAACCGTTATTACCTTACCTTTTATTATAATAAATGGTTAATTATCCTAAATATTATTATTCCTGGGGATTTTATAAATCTTATCGATTAGGTTTATTTATAACTGGCGTATTTAAGGTACCTGGTCCTTTTTATTAATTAGGCCAGGCGTATTTTTTAAAAACCAGGGGTTTTTTATAATTATATTTTGGGCCTTTTATACCCGATCGTACTAATCCTTAAACACCTTTTTTTATTTATAATACCGTAGAAATATTATTCTTATTGGTGTTTTTTTTATAATTATATTATTAAACGTTTTAATAGGCCAAATATTATATTCGTTCCTTTCGAAATCCCATCCTGGTATTCGATAAAAGGGGTATTTATAAAGGATTCCGTTAATTCGATCCTAAATATCCTATAGGTAATTATATAATATATAATTACTTTTTAAATATTAATAATATTTTACGACCTTAGTTTAATACTGGGGCCTTTTATTAAAACTAATTATTAATATAAGAAATACTTATACCTTTAAAATTTTTAAAAAGGTTATATTAATTTTTTAGGGGAATTCGGCCTAAATATAATAAAATCCCCGTATATGGTCTCGTTTAATTTAATAGGTTTAATTAGGATTATACTTATAATGGTCTTTGTATTAAGGCTTATTTTCCCTAATTTTACCGTTATCCAGCACCAGCTTCACTTTTTCGCCTATTTTCTGGTTTAATAATATATATATATTAATCACGCTTAAAGTATTTAACTTTTTAATTAGGTTTTATTTAATTGTTTTAGGCAGGATTAATCGGCTAATAAATACTTTATCGCTTCCTTATGGTCGGAGCGCGGGCGGTAAATCGCGGGGGTCGGTTTAGTTTTTTTAGGCTATTTTGGCCAAATTATATTGGTTGGCTTATTAAAACTGGGGGTCGATGGGGTTACGCGTGGTTTTCTTAATACGGGCGGTGGTCCCTTTTTTTTTTTATTAAAACTTATTTCCGAATAGCTTTATTATTTTTTTGCGCTAATCCAGGAACGCTTTAAATTTTTAAAGGAGTTCCTTATGGGTTTTAAGGTACAGGTCGTTATTTATAATCCCTGCAAAATTATATAATTAAGCCCACGATATATTATCGAAGGCGTTTAGGAACGCGTTCGATAAAATAATATTATTAATATAACCCGTATAGTTTTTCTTATATCGAGCGAGCCGGCGTTTCCACCCCGCGATATATAACCGTTATTAATTAATATTCTTCGTAGGCCAGTTCTAATAGGCAAAACGCTCCAGGTTTGCCATATTATAGCCTTCCTAAAAGGTATCCCTATCTATAAATTTCGTTTTTAGGGCCTTTTTCGCTTTAATCCATATTTTTCCTATAATAAGCGATTCGATTAATTCGGCATAGGTATTAATATAATAATATATAGCGTAGTTTATTTTTTGCGCATCGCTTATAAGTATTGCCTATTTAAACATTCGATTTAATTAATACGTATATTAAAAAATATCGTTTCCCTTAAATATTACGCTTCCTTATATATTAGGGAACGGTAACGGTAATCGGATTATAATATATTGGTTTATTTCGTGGGGATTATATTAACCAGCATTAAATATTATTTTTATAAATTGGCCGGGGAATAGTATTCGTTTTATTTCTTAAAATATCGGAAAAACGTTTATATTATATTTTACCCGGGGCATTAGCGTAATAAAAGTTTTTAATAGCGGGATTTTAAACGAGGAAGGGTTAAAAAATAATCGCTCGGCTTTTCGTTTATATGGTAAGGTTTAAATTTCGTTGGCGCTTTCGGGTGTTTTTATTTTCGAAAATCGTTTTTAAGCCTAAGGCCTATTTATAAGGCGTTTCTTACCTTTCTTCACCGTAATAATATTTTAATAAAAAAGCCTTCGCCGCGCCTTACCTTAAAAATATAATATAATAAATTTAAATAATGGAATAATTTTTTAAAAAATAAAATAATTTATAAAAAATTAAAAAGATTATAAAAGTTAAAATTTAAATAAGTTTTTAAAGGGTAATACAGTACAGGATTATTTTTCCTTAACCCTAGGCTTAAAAATCGTAAACGGTCCCTTAAAATTAAAAATAATAATGGTGGTAATACTTTTTAAACCTTTTAAATATAATCGTGGGATTTTTATAATTTAAAATAAAAAACCTATATAATTTTTTTAATAATTACCTTCCTATTTTCCGGGTATTAGTATTATCCTTCCGGGGCCCCAATAGGTTTTATCCCTTATGTCCCGCGCCTTGCGCTAAAAAATCTTAGGCTTCGTAGGTATACCGCTTTACCATTTTCCTTAATCGCCTTACCCCTTATTATTAATTGGTCCGCTCCTGGTAATTATTAATTTGCCGGCGTTTTATAGGGCCGGGCGTAATATTGGTTAATTTATTTAGGCTAAAAGGCCTCGCCTTACCTTCCCCTAAACTCCAAACCTTCCATAATTTCCTTACCGTATATTTATCCCCCCCTTTTGGCCGCTTTTTTAGGTAAAGGAGATTAGGCGCCCTTAAAGGGGGTGGGCAATTAACCATAATTCCATAAATGGGAGCCTTAAAAATGTAGCGTTTATAATCCATAAATTATTATAATCGCCATATTTCCCTTTAATTACGGTCCGATCGTAATAAAGCGTAAAACCCCTAAACTTTTCCCAAATAAATTTGGTTCTTAAAATTTTTTTTTCCTTTTTTCTAGTAAGGCCTATATAAAATTACCCTTATACTAAATTCCTTAAAAGGGGATTAACCTTAATTTGGACGGGCGATTTATATTTTTCTAAGCCTTTTAAGGGATATTTCCCCTGGTATTCGTTAAATCGGGCACGGGGTTTAATATTAATAATAAAAAGTAAAACTTAATTTAAAAAACGGTGGGGGTTAGGCCTTTATTTGAAGAATAATTTAATGGTTATAAAGAACGGTATTTATTTTCCCCTATATTTTGAAACGCTTAATGGCTTTAATCCTTTTTTTTTTTTATACCCTTTAAAAAACGGCAAAGGTACTTTATAATTTTTGTTTTTTATTTATGGGGTTTTAACCGGGATTATATAAATTATCCTTCCGCCACGTAATTTTTAAAATCCTTCGTAATTATAATAAGCCCCTATAAATTAAGTCCGATTATTATATATTTCCTTTTACTTATAAATAAAATACTAATATTATTTAACTTTATTTATTTTTTTCTAAATCGGTTTAAAATACCTCCGTAATTTCCACCTTAATATTATTATCCCCTTAACCGGAATTATATAAATTATCCCTCCGCTATATAACTTTTAGGATCTTTTTTATAACCGTAGGTAAAATTATAATACGGGCCAATTTAAGGGCGCTTTATTTTACCCTTAAACTTTCGCGGTAATTTTAACCAGCCCTAATTATCCCTTTTCCCTAAAACTTCTTTTAATAATATAAGGGTACTTTTATTACTTTCCCCCTTATTTTAAGTTTAACCGGAATTATATAAATCGCCCCTCCGTTATATAATTTTTAGGATTTTTTATAACCGTAATGCCCTCGGAGCTTAAACTAGGCTTATAAAAATGTTCCTTCCATTTAAAAATAAAATTATAATCCTGCTCTTTTTTATACATATTAACATTTTTAATAATCCCTTCCTTTACTCCTTTTACAACCGAGTAAATAAAGGCTTTCTCGTTATATTACGCCTTAATTTTACGCCGGATTTCCGTAATACAATAAGGGTTTAATTATTTATTAGCCTTTATTATTTCGCTTATAGGGATATAATAAGGGTGTACAGTTTTATTTAACACTCGAAGCCTAATCCCTTTTTAGCCTTCCCACCGCGATTATATACGCGCTTTTAACCGGTACCGGGCTTATTCCGGAATCGAATTCCCATTATTTAATTTTAGCCCTCATGGATTTATAATATTGCCAGGATAATCCTATAACGCCGCAAAATTTCCGCATTATTTCTTTTTTTCGAAAACGTATTCCCTAATTCCTCCGTAATAGTAAATCGTTTAAAGTATAAATAATTGGGTTCCGAAAGGCTTTTAAGCTTTATATATTATATAGGTCTGCCCAGCTTTACCTATTATTACCCCTAATTTATCGTGCTTACTTTATTTTAAGGGCAATTAATTTTTAACCAAATATTACGCCTTCGTTATTATGGGAAAAAGATTACCCCTTTTAAGAAATATAACTTGCGCGATTTTTTAGGTTTTTATAACGCAGTGTACTGGTTAATTTTTAGCTTTATTATAATATATGTATCCGCTTCCGCTTTTTATAATATAAGTATTATAAACTTTTTATCGGTATACCGTAAAAGGGTTTTTTTACCTCGGCGCGGTAATTTCCGCGAATTCCTATTTATATTTATTAATATAATTCCGTATAATATTATTCCCTAATTATAACCATTAACCTAAATTAATTAGGGGAAAAAATGGTAAAGGAATTCCTTAAATCTTAATCCTAAAAAATGTAGGCTTATTATTAAAACTTAAGTTTATAAATTCTGGTTAAACCTCCAGAAAATATAACGGGGAGTAAGTTTAATAATCTCGCTATATGGTCGGTGTTTAAAACCAAGCTGTTTGGTTTAATTAAACCTTTAATTGCCTATTTAAAAGCGGTAATACTCCAGAAAATATGGAATAATCCTATACAGGATTATTCCTAAACGATAATATAATATTTGGGGGAAAATATAATATATTAAATAATAGTTATATTTCCATAACCAAGTTTTTGCCGCCATAGTTTATTACCCTCCCAGAAGTCCCATAAGTCCCGGGGGTCCTCCTGGCTTTTTATATAATCCTGTACAGGATTATTTTAGGGCTTTAAATTAATTATTTAAGTAATCGCGCCGGGCGCCGGTCTTTGGTACAAATGCAGCGGGGGATACCTCCGGCACCGTTATAAGGCGCGTTAATTTATTAAGGTAAATATTAAAGCCGCCTATTATAAATTGCGCGTTTATTATAGGAATAAGTGGAAAATAATATTCGGAATTTATTTCGGCCTATATAAATAAACGGTAACCCTGTTCCGCCTTAATAATGCGGGAGTATTATTTTAACGATATATTAATAATATATTACATAAGTTTTTCGATATATTTTATACGGTATATATAAACGATATATTGGTTTATTTAAAGGGTATAAAGCGAGATTATATATTAAAGGTTTATTAAATTATAAAAAAGTTCCGTAATATAAGCCTTCGATTAAATTTAATTAAGTGCGTTTTTATAGTGAAAAAAGTAATATACCTTAGGTTTATTATAATAATAGGAAAGGGGATATGCGCCGATCCGGAGAAATTACGGGCTATATACGAATAAAAAGAGCCTATAATTATAAAAGGGGTCCGCGGTTTCTTAGGCTTTATTAATTTTTTTAGAAAATTTATTAATTAGTTTTTTAATTTAAAATTTCCGTTTTCCGCGTTTTTTAAAAAGGGAAAAGGGTTTTATTGGGGCCTTATCGAATCCGAAATGTTTTAATAATTAAAAAGGGTATTTATAACCCCACCGGTATTAGTATAATTCGACCCGGCGGCGGAAACGGTTTTAAAAGCCGATAATTTAAGGTGGGTAATAAGCTTTTATCTTTTTTAACGGAGTAAAGCGGGAATACTACGCCCCGTGGCCTTTTTTTTTTAATAATTAATATCCGCTAAATATAATTATAATATTTACGATAAGGAATTCCTGGTTACAATAAAAAGTATAAAGGTATAAGATATAAAATTCCGTAATATGGCCGGTATATTTCGGGTATATTTAAATTATAATAGTTTACGGTATTTTATAATTAAAAGGCGTTTATTAAAATACCAGATCCGTTAATAGGAGTAAATATATCGGTACCGTTTTTAATTAAAATTCCGCCCCGGCCCGTTATTTCTGGCGCCCGATATATTATTACGGCGGGATTAAAATATACCGAAGGGGAAGGGAAACGAGCGCCTTACCGGCCGTAATTTTTAATTAATTTAAAATAATTGGCTGCCGGCGGTTATATATAATATGGGGGCCCTTTTAAGCCCGCCATTTAAGAACGCTAAGCTTTAGGAATTATAATCCGTAGCGGTATAATACGATGACCAATATAAGATTATACGAAAGGTAGTTAAAAAAGGGGAGCGAGTATTTCCCCCGAATATAAAAACGAAGGTTTTTATTATGGAATATTCCTTTGGACCCGAAAAATACTTATATTTTAGGGACCGGCGCTGGATATTAATATGGGAGTAATTATAAACCGCCCTTATTTAACGGGCTTATAATTTTATAATTACCGGCCACCCGGGACGCGATAAAACGATAATAATATTATTTTATAATTATTTTTGGCCGGGTATAATCCGTATAATACGCCGTTTTATACGTAATTATAATATGTGCGGTAGGACCACCGTGTGGAGAAACCAAAAGAAGGGTTTATTAAAGCCATTTTTAATGGCGGACCGTTTTTAAAGCGAAATATTCGTGGATTTTATAATAAACCTTTCCGTTATGGACCCGTATAGCCCCCTTTTTTAATAATAATTACCGATCGCTTTTATAAGGGCGTGATTTTAAAAGCCATAATATTTATAATGGCGGAGGTATACGCCGAAAGGTTTATATAATACTTTTAATATTTCCACGGTTTTTTTAAAACGATTATAAATAATAAAAGGTTAAATTGGGTGGGTGATTTTTGGTAACGCCTATACGAGTTAATAGGTATAATATAGCGATTATTAATCGTGTTTTATTTTTAAACCGATAGCGTAACCGAGCGAGCGAATTAGGAGGTTTAATACTTTTTGCGAATTTTCGTATTAATAAAGCAGTTAAACTGGCCCGGGCTTTTACCGGCAGCGCAATTAACCATTAATAACCGCGATTTATTATTTATCGGCCTTAGCCTATTTTTTATTATATATGGGTACTATATAATACTTATAACGGAGCGCGATAATCCAAAGCCTTTAAAGAAATCGCCGCGGGAATATATAAAGTAATTTTTGGATAAATTAAAGGAGATTACCGAATGGGTATAAGCGACGGTAATGATTATATAATAATAATATATAAATATAGCGAATAAATACCGCTCCCCCGTAAAAAGGTTCGAGATAAATAATAGGGTATGGTTTTTTCTGCGTAATATAATTATTGTACGGCCCTTACGAAAATTAAATTGGTTTTATATTAAGTAAATAATTACGGGGGTAATAAATTTATATATAATAAAATTAAATACCCCTTTAAATATTTACCCGTACTTTTATATAAATTTTTTATAATAGGCTAATTATAATTCCTTACCGTTTTAAACCTAAAATAATATATAACCCTTACCGATTTAAAATAAAAGAATAAGCGATAATAAGTGAACGGTAAAAAAGGTATTTTAAGCTTAAATTTAAAAGCGGGGTCGCGGTATTATAAAATAAGTATTAATAAAATGATAAGGTTAGGCCGAATTAATTTGGGAATTTTTATTCCAGCTTATAAATAGAGCGATATTAAATTATTATAAATAATATTTCGGCGATACGGTAATTTATAATGGCCCCGTATAGGTTAAATTATATTGAAAATTAATAATAATAATACAGCGGAAAATATAATTTGGTAATAAAATGAAATAAAAATTTAAAGGGATTAAGCCTTAGGCGTAAAAGTACCCGTAATAATATAGTAAAATAAAAAAATAAAAGGAAAAGTTCGCAGCGGGCTATATACGGTACCGTACCGATATTTTAGGTATGGTAATTAATTAATAAACCTAATTTTATTATTAGACGTATTAAAGCCACCGCGGGGGCGCGGCGCTTATTGCCTAAAAAAGAATATAATATTAATAAGGGGTAACGGGGGAATAGGGAGTTAGGGGGATTAGTAAAGGATTATCGGCGGGTATATAATAAAGAAAAAGGGGAGGGCGGGTTTTATACGGTTTTATAAAAAAGTAAAAAGTTTTTTTCCCATAATGGTAAGGCGACCCATTAATTTAATAAATAAGGCGGTTTGCCTAAGCGTAAATATTACGCTAATAGCGGGTATGGCGGGGGTAGCCGGTATCGAGCCGGTATAATACCCCGTATTAATACGGCGAATAATTTTATTATTAAATTATCGGTAGGCCTAATCCAGGGGTTAATAGGGCGGATATATAATAAAGCCGGGGCGGATTTACGGTAAAATTATTATAAGGGGTCCCAGTTTTAACGGTAATAATAAGGGCGGTAATAGCGGTTTTAATATTAAGGGTATTAAAATATTAATGGGGCGGGTTAATAATAAATTGCCCGGGGGACGGGGGCCATTAAAAAAAAGCCTTTTATTATTTATAACGTTATAGGTATAATTACCCTTAAAGTATAAAAAGTAAATAATACCTTACCCTGCGAATTAATACCAAATTAACCGCGGCCCATTAAAAAAGCCTAAGGGGGGGATTTTACCAAATTAATTATAATAACGATGGGTAAAAAAGTTAGTAATATAATAAATATAAGTTTTATATAATTTATTACACTTGGCTTTAATAAAAATATTTTACGCCGGTTAACCGTGGTTCGTAATAACCGTGCGCCGGAACGGGGGTTATATACTTTAATAATTTTCGTTTTTTTGGCGGGATTAATATAAAGGGTAAGACCCTTTTATTATATATAGCGGGTTAATACCGCCATAGGGGCAAGGTAAGCGAAAAGACCATAATATATTTTAATAATAATAAAAGTATAAATAATAATACTTTTATAAGCCGCCGGCTTTACGGCGCCATTACCGCGGGGAGGGGAGCGGTATAGTATCGGAAAGGCCGGCCCGGAATTACCTAAACTAGGGGTGAAAAATTAAGCATTTTAAAATATTATATAGGTATTAATTACCGTTATTATAACGGATTTATAACGAAAAAAAAACCACGGGGATTTATTGGTAAAAATCTCGATTAAATTTGGCCGGAATAAAAATTAAATAATAATAGGTTAATGTTTAAAGCCCGTAAAACCACCGTTTAAGGCGTAAAATACCCGTAGGAATATTAGGTATTTATATAGGCGCCCAGGGAGATAAAAGAAAAGGGGGGGGGATTTTGGGGGGGGGGGGGGGTATTTACGGTTATTATTATGGTAAAGGTTAGGGAAAATATAATAGGCGGCCGAAAAATGGCCTTTATAATCATTATATATAGCGGCCATAATAAGGGCTTTATATAAGCAAAGGCGGCGGCGGAAAAATACGCATATTACGGGGCGCAATATATAATTATACCGTAAATAATCGCGCTTGCGGCGCCACCGCCACAAAGCCGGGCGGGTAAAAAAAGGAGTATATTATAAGCCCACCCATATTATAATATATATATAGCGGGTTAGCCGCGGGACCGATATATATAAAAAGTTACTTATAAGCCATGCCCCCTATCCTAAGCCTTTCCCCCCTTTTTCCTTTTTCCTCCTCCGTAAATCGAATATACATATTATTATGGCCCTTATCGTTACTCCTTAACGTGACCTCAGCCCCTCACACTATTATGTATAAAATATGCGATAATATATTTTACGTTATAATATTTTAAATACGCGATAGCGTATTTAATACGCATTGGCGCCGTAAATGTGCAATAGCGTAATTAATACGTAGTAGTGGCGTATTAAACACGCAATGGCGTATCTGATACGCCCCTTTAAGCCTATATATATATATATATATATATATATATATATATAAGGCTGGTCGCTTAACCGTAATTGGTGGGCAATTTTATTTGGAATAAAGGTATAGGAAAAACCGGTAAAAATTATACTATTGCCATATTTTATACCCCCTGGCCGGGGGAAAAGAGTATAATATAGGGGAAAAAATGCCTCACCATTTATCCTATTTTATATTCCAATTAATATATTACTTATAATTTATAAATATACTCCTCCTAAAATAATTAAATAATAATTAGATTAGTTATATGGTCTTATCATAAAACCTTTTAGGCCCATTTATATATTTTTTAATATATAAGGTCCTCTGTATTATGAACTTTTTACGCTTTTTTAGAATATTCCTATAGGTATTTGGTGGAATAAATTCTATAAGGCAGGCACTGGCCTAATAAAATAATTCTATTTTCCTATAATTCTTAATATAAATTATTATTATAATATAAAAATGGATAATTATTATACACCGTATTAATATTTACCTTAATTCCTAATTCCTTATCCGTACCATGTTAGTATTTCCTAAATTGTAAAATAAAAAAGAATTAGATAATAATAATTTTATAGGTATAAAGGAATTATTATAGCGGTGCCGGAGGTATCCCCCGCTGTATTTGTACCAAAGACCGGCGCCCGGCGCGATTGCTTAAATAATTAATTCAAAGCCTTAAAAGAGTCCTGTATAGGATTATATAAGAAGTTAAAAGGACCCTCGGGATTTGTGGGACTTTTGGAAGGGTAATAAACCATGGCGGCAGAATTTTAATTATAAAAATATAATTATTATTTAATATATTATATTTTCCCCTAAATATTATATTATTATTTAGGAATAATGCTGTACAGGATTATTTTATATTTTTTAAAGCGTTACCATTTTTAAATAAATAATTAAAGGTTTGACCAAACTAAACAGCTTAGTTTTAAATACCAATTATATAACGAGATTATTAGACCTATTTTACGTTATATCTTTTAAAGGTTTAACCAGGATTTATAAATTTAACTTTCGGTAATAAGCCTGCGTTTTGTAGGATTAAAATTTAAAAATTCCTTCATTATTTTTTCCCCTTAATTAATGTAAATTAATGGTTATAATTAGGGAATAATATTATACGGGAGTATATTAATACATATAAGTAAAAATCCGCGGAAATTATTATATTAAAGTGGAAGAACCCTTTTACGGTATACCGGTAAGGAATTCGTAATATTTAGACTTTAAAAACCAAACCGGATATTTATATTATAATAAAGCCAAAAATCGACCAATATATTGCGCTATATAAGATTAAGAAATTACGCAAATTATACTCCTTAGGTGGGGCAGTTTTCTTTTTATAATAACGAAAGCGTAATATCCGGTTAAGAATAAATTGCCCGCAGGATAAAATAAGTATAATAAATTAGGGATTAAGCAAACCTATATAATGCATAAAGCTTGAAAACCTTTTAAAAACTAACCACCTATACTTTAAATGATTTATTATTATGGAAAAACCAGGGAATATATTTTAAAAAAATAAATAATGCGGAAGTTTTGCGGCGTTATAGGATTATCCTGGCAATATTATAAACCCATAAGGGTTAAAGCCAAATAACGGGAATTTAATTTCGGAATAAATTCGGTACCGGTTAAAAATACATATATGGTTATGGTGGGAAGGCCAAAAGGATTAGGCTTTAAGTGCTAAATAAAGCTATATACCTTGATTATACCCCTATAAGCGAGATAATAATGGAAAATTGGTATTATTATTCGGTACGAGGTTTTTTACGTATAATAACGGAAGGTAATAATTCCTAGGATTATTTAATTAATAATAAGAAATGGCAAAGCCTAAATACGAATATAAATATTACCGGGATGCGTTTTTATATATTTAATATTTATATAGGCCTTAGGCCTTTTTTAATACGCCTTAAATTCCCTAATATTAGGGTAAATTTTATAATTCGCAAAGGGGTAAACCCGTTTAACTTTTATACGGAAAATTAAAAGAATATAATGGAATTAAAATCGGGAAATAATATGGATTCGGACTTTATTTATATAATTAATCCTATACACCGAAGGCGGAGGAGCCAGGCGACCTTAAAAAAAAAGGGGGCAGTAAATGCCCTTATAAATCTCCTAGGGGAGAATATATATTACCGGGGCGGGAGCCTAATTCGTTAAAATTATTTAAATTATTATTACGCACCCTTTTCTTTTTTTTTATACCCTTTATACGTTTTATTACGCGCATATCCCCCGCTAATTATTAATCGCTGCCCTTATTCCCATTTTGAAGAATAATCTCGTTTTCCCCACGCACGGCTTTTACCCTTAAGCGATTACCATAATCCTAATTCCCCTTATATATTAATTAACGCTGGTGGGTATATAAAGGGTAATATAGGCCGTTTTTTAATATTAAGGTAAATGATAATTTCGAAATATTTAAAGAGGAGATTATTAAGGAGCCCTTATACCGTTTATTATTAAAAAAAAAGGGCTTACCGGCCAAAAAACCCTAGGTTTTATTTTATTTAATACCATTTACCCCGTCCCGGACCTAATATATAGTTTATTTATACCGAGAACTTCCCAGGGTGGGTTATTATTAAAAGGAATATTAAGCGAAAGGCTACGAAAAAGGAAAAGAGAAAAAAAGCTTAAAAAAGGGAGGCGGTTAAAGCGAGAAATGCGGCTTATAATGCTAAGTATGGCCAGCGCCGCCGATTTAAGAGAATTAAAAGGGCTTTTTAAGCCCGATTGGCCTTTGGCTATATAAAAGGGGGGATAAGTATTTTATTTTTTATTTTATAAATCGTTTAAAGCAGAGTTTAAATGTTATTAATTAGAATAAACCTTCCGGGGAAAATAAAGGTTAGGGCGTAATAAAATCCATAAAAATAAAATTATATAACCTTATTTAATTATAATAAAATAAAAAAGGGAACCCGT
>JAKWBI020000707.1:0-23348 GCA_022664585.2 Zalerion maritima | reverse complement strand
ATACGTAATAGGTATATTTATATATATAACTTATAAATATGTACGGCGTAATAGGGGTAATAATAACGCTATAAATAACTTCCCCATACACCCTTCCAGTATATAAAATAATAACACTTACACAACCACCAGTTAACCTCATTGTGCCACCTTTACAAGTGACCTAGTTTGAGCTCTCATATCTGACAAGAATCCTTTAGCATAATATAAGCGATCCCGCCAGGGGACGCAAAAATGGAAAAACTTAACTTCTTTTCTTTTTTTTAGAAATAGGCTTTGAAAAAGACTGGCTATAATATACTTATTACCATCCCATTGATTTTAACCTTATATACCTTATCTAACCTTCCCATCAAATAAACCTATAAACCTTGTTATAATTCTTATTTTCTTCCCCATAATTACGTAAAATATTAAAAATAAAAAACGGACAATTAAATCCTTATGATAAAACAAAAACAAATTCGTATATTAATCCTAATAACAACGCCCCCGCTCCGCTATTATTTAACCATTTAATTTTAAATAATAATAATAATAAGGAAAGACCTTAAAAAAATAAGATTTTAATCTTTATATTTTCGAATAATATTATACCAAACGCGTTACCTAATTTAAAAATATCCGAAATTTAAAGCGCTAATAATAAGCCTTAAAGGGGGAACAGGTTAAATTTAAAAATAAACCAACTATAGACGAAATATTCTGGAAAATAAATTAATTTATTATTAAATAATAAAAGACCCGATATAAAAATTATGAATATTATAACATTTTTAATTACTGCCACCTTTTACCAATATAATATTTCAAAAGTAAACCTTTAATACCTTTTTCATAAAGGTTTTAAAAAGTATTATAAGGATTATAAGAAAATGCTCGTTAAATTTTAATATATAGCGCCCGATTTATAATAGTATTGACAAATATTGCTAAATACCATTAAAAATAAAATATTAAAAAAATAAAGCCAAAATAATTAAACGGCGTTCTGTACTTAAATTAAAACTTAGTTAAAAAATATATAAGATAAAGATTATACCTTTTAATAATTACTGGAAAATACGTTTTAAAGGGAAGCCTAATTATTTTACAAATTCCATTATTACCTTTTATTATTAAAAAGCCAGGTTAATAATATTAATAAAAAATAAAGGTTTAAGTATTTTATAGTAAATTAATATTAACCCTTATTTATTATTATTTACGGTAATTTTAAAGCAATTGTATAAATCTATATCATTAATTTGGCCTAATATTATATACTGAATCTTATATACCAAGCTTAAAAAGAGCAAAGACCCACGGAAAAAAGGGTGAGGTATTAGAGAAATCCTAATAAAACCTAAAGGAAAAATACTGTTTAAAGAAAGGGGGAAATTAAACCTGGTTTAGGCCACCATATTATAATCAAAAGGGGACTAATTAAAAAAGAAATAAAAAAAAACCCGCCTAATTATAAAACCGGTAAACCATTTAAATATTTCCAATATAATTTAAAATACCGCCTTTTTCCCGCCTGTATTTAAACCCCGGGATATATATAAGCCGCGGTAAAAAAAAGAACCGCCAACCAGGCAAAAGCCGAGAAATAAAAAGGGGATTTTAGAGCGGAATAATGGCAAAATAAAAAAATTATATAGGTACCTGCACTTTTACATTGCTTTTTACTTTTATAAAAGTATTATTAGGTTCTTTTATTTGCGGTACTTTTATGACCTTAACTTTTAAATCCGCAACCTTTATTTTAATTAATTTAAATATAAGCGCGGAAATCAATATTATTATTTTCTTATTTATAATCACATAAAAATTTAAAAAATATCAATAATTCCGCCTTAATTAAATATGCACAACGGAACGGAGCTAATACCTTAAAATATATTTAAGGTTTTATTTTGAATAATAAATAATCGGGGAAATTCCGGTCCCGTTATTATTCCGTATATTACGGTAAAGAATAAGAATAATAATTCCTCCATATTATTATCAATAGCGGTAATAATACGGGAGAAAATCGCCCTTAATCCGCTAATAAAACGCTGGTCTTTTACCATCGATCTTACATACATTTGTATTTTATCCGCTCGCCAATGTATAAAGATTTATAAAAATAAGGCCAATATATTTTCCCTTTTATTAACGCCACCTGATCCATTTTTTCAGAAAAAAATAATAATACGGTATACCTTTAAAAATCTCCAAACGAGTTTCAAGCATTTTAAAATATATTCGAAAACCCCGTAGGTGGTGCCTTTCTATTATATAATAATACGGATTATATTATGCCTTTCCTCCCCGAGTCCACACCTCCTTATAAGCCTATTTACCCATTTTCCCAAAAGCAATTGATAACTTTATAAGCCTAATCAAATAAATAGTTAAGCAAAGGACTTAAATATATATTATTATCCCCATTAGAACCCCCAATTTTAATTATTTTAAAATTAAATAAAGGTTTAAGGCTTTATATAAATTACAGGGGTCTTAATAAAATAATGGTAAAGAATCGCTACCCCTTCCCTTTGGTAATAAGGATTCTGGACTAAATTAACGAACTATAACTTTTTATCAAAATCGATATTAAAAATATATATTATAGAATCCGTAATAAGAAGGGAAAAAAGTGGAAAATAAAGCCCCGCTTTTAATACGGCCATTATAAATACCTGGTTATATTATGTGGCGTTACTAATGCCCCTGCCACTTTGTAAAATTATATTACTTATTTGAATACTATTTTAATTTTCTCTTTTAAACGTAATATATATACCAAACGCGTTTAAGCCGTTTTAGAACGGTTACGCATTATATAATTATACGTAAAACCGTCGAAATATTCCTTTTAAATAAAAGAAATTAAATTTCTAGGCTTTATTTATAATCAAAGGGAATTATAATAAACCTTAAACGTACCCTTACTATTATAAAATAATTATTGGCACGAACCTATTATAATATATAAATATTTTTAAGGTTTTAGAATTTTTATCTGAGGTTTAATTAGAAATACTTTGGTATTATGGATCTCATTATTAATGTATTAAAAAATAATCTAAATAGGAAAAAGCCAGGGTTTATTAAACTAAACGCCTTAAAAAAGGAGTCGTTTTACCAGTTTATTAATGCATTTTAAAATGCTCCCCTACTTTGTTATTTTAACCCCTAACTATTTATACGGGTTTGAACCGATGCCTTAAATTAGGCCCCAATGACCATTTTATTATAACCGTACTAAAAAGGTGTATACCACCTTATCGTATTTTGGTCGGTTAAGTTTAAAGGAATGAAACTAAATTAGAATACTTTTAATAATAAACTACTCGCCATTATTTTATTATTTAAATATTCGCAATATTATTTCGAAGGGTTAATGTTCCCAGTTGAAGTTCTTTCGAAGTATTTTAACGTTTAAATCTTTCTAAATTAATCAAACTTAAATGGCCGCCAAATATATTCATATATATACTTGGCCCCCTTTGATTTTAAAATTGAACACTAGGCAAAGAAGCAAAACCTTGCCGATATTTTATTAAAAAGGCTTAATTATAATTTAAAATCTCTGGAGGAAAATAATCTTCTTTTATTATTAGAAAGGAAAATAATTAAAGTATGTAACCTTAGGGTTATATAACCCAAAAGATTAAATAAATTATTATTTAAATACTGTTAAACGGGCCTTATAAAAAGAACTTAAGAAATAACCTTGCCCTAAATAATAATTAAAACTCTTATGGTAATGGAAAAACCAAACTTGTTTATAAATAAAAGCCTATATGATTATATTAAATAATTATAAAATATTAATATAATATATGTTAAAGAAATCGCAATATTAAAAATAAATAAATTATTAGGTCGGAAATACTTGTGGTTACGAATAAATAAAACTGTGGCCGAGTATATTAACGGATACGGTATTTATTAAAAAGCAAACACACCAAAGTATTATCCTTATAATTTTATAGGTTCCTTATTAATGCCCCGGCGCCTTATAAGCGAATTTTTTATAAATTATATTATTAATTTACCATTAATTATAAATGGTTTCGAAAAGATAGACGTAATACTTATAATAATATATAAATATATTAAGCTTAACGTCTTCCTACCCATATATACTAATATTATAATTTTCGAATTAATATAATTATTTTATGAGGATATTAAATTATAATACGGGGCCCTCGATGGTATTAATAATAATAAGGGAGCCTTATTTTTAAATAAGTTTTAATTTAAGTTATACATTTATTTGAAAATTAAACGCTGCTTATTAATAGCGTTTTACCCCTTAGTTAATGGTTAATGGGAAGGGTAAACCAGGTATTTTAATATTTCCTACATTTCTATACCACCCAAAACTAATTAAAATGGGCATCCCTATTATTGTAAATAAAATTTATTTATAATAATATAAGGTATTTTAATATATTTATTTTACCCTTTCAAATATTAATAAGGTATAATCTAAAGTTCAGATATAAGGCTAAAGATAACCTTTTTTTAAAAAGGATACCCATTATAAAATCCAGGCTAAAAAGCCTACATATAATAAGGAAAACATTTAAAAAGTATTTTAAAACGCCCAGTAATATTAAGAAAATGACTCTAATAAACATTATTATTTAACGCAATATAAGGCTGGTAATTTGTTTAAACCTTTAACCAATAATATGCGTTTTAAACTGCTATTATATAAATTAGCCTTAAAATTTATCGAACCATTTAAACTTTTCAATATTATAAGATCGCACGCCTATTACTTGGCCCTCCTTAATAAATACTTAACATTATATAATGTTTTTTATATAAACCTGTTAGAGCCGTGGAAAAACCGCTTAGGGGAGTAAAAAAACCCTTTCCCGGTACCGGACCTCGAAAAGGATCCAGAATAATGGGAGATTATATAAATATTAAATAAGCGTAAATATTAGGGTAATTGGTATTGTTTAATTCGCTGGATAAAATAACCTCCGGAGTACGATTAATGGATCACGGAAAAAAATATAGAAAACGGAGCAAAAGTAATAATTAAGTTTAAAAAATAAAAAGGGGGGGAATCAAACCCAACGGGATTTTAAAAGTAAAAGAAGCTTATCTTAATATATATAAAAGTATTACCAGTATATCCCCAGCCATACGCTTAAGTACTATCAGTCCAATATGTAAAATAGGTAATTATATATTAAATAAAAATATAAAAGGGCGGCCATTAATTATTAAATTAACAAGAGAGACCCCCCGGTCCACACGCCATAAACACCCATATACCATATATTATAATAAACCATAAAAATACAAAGCGAAAAATATTAATTACATTCGAACCCGATTTTCTATGGAGGAAATATAATAATATTACTCCACAAATTCTAGCAAAATAACCACGAAATACCGGCCATATTTAGCGCTTTAATTTATCGAAATAAGGGAGCTTTCGTAATAGGTCCTTAACAATATTATCGAATATATATACGCCCTCCGCCATTTCGCAGAAACGCTTCATAAAATGGCATTTTATTATGTAAAGGGCCGCAAAGCCCGAGTCACCGGGAATTAGGCGGGGTATTAAATAAAAATGTTAAATTTTATTATTAACCGGACCTTAATTACGTTAAAATTATTATTATACCGCCAGGGAAGCGTTTTATTTGAATAAAATTTGTAATACTTATGGGAAATCGCTGTTTAAATTGGGCCAGGAGGGACCGACCGCCAACCACTATGGCCTGGTAGGTGGGGAAATTCTAAAAGGAAAAGCGAAATTATTAGTATTAGTTTTCATTATTAATATTATATTAGGGTATTATTTAAGGTAATACGGCTTCTTTTATTACCGGTAAACCCGTGCTTAAAATAATACCAGTGCTTATAATAAAGCAAAACGGCCTGGTAGTTTCAAAACTTCTTATTTAATTCCCGAAAATGCCTGATATTGAAAATAAGCTCGCTAACAGTATTAAGGTCAGCGGCGACCTTATTTTCGTTAAAAGGGAAATAATATCTTATTATATTAATACTCGGCAAACGCTAAGGAAATGCCTTAATAAATATATACCAAGGAGCGGTAACTTTTAAATTAAATTATTATCTCGAAGAAATCGTTAAAATCGCCCCTCAAATTAGTAATAGGCCTTTTATTTAATTGACACTATATTAATATGGAAAGAACGATAAGGAAACATTACCTGGTTATAAAGGTTATTATTTTTACCATAATTATTACGTAATATAATAGTCCCCCCGGACTAACGGTAATCCGGCCGCGCAAGCCTATCGAATTAATTAGGCTCGCGTAATAAATTAATATTATTCATAATGCGCCGGTAATAATATATATAGGCGTGGTTCCGACCAAGAATAACGCCGCCGAGGTCCCGCTGCCGTATAAATAATGGTAATACTGCGCCTTAAGTTTATAATAATAAGAAGGCATAACGTTTATTATAATAATCGGGCCATTTAATAAATCGCTTTTGATACATTACAATGTTATCAGTGTAATTTAAAATAAGGTATAAAGAAACGCAATATTATAATATAATTAATTCAATGTCTAATTAATTAAAATAAAATAAGGTTATAAATTAAGATTATATTAAAAAAACATTTTAAAAAACCTAATAAAAGTGAGTAATAATTTAATAAATGGTTATATTTTTATTTATTTATAAAAACGGTATCCATTACTATAAAAATGCATATTTATGGTAACCGAGCCTTGAAGGCTATATATATTATTACGTATATAATACACCGTTATATACCGCAATCGCGCCCGCGCTTATATTTTCCATATAACCGCAGGTACTCTATAACCATTATATAATATATAACACTTTTTGGCCGCAATGGCGGCTAAGAATATCAGCCCTAAAAGGGAGAATAATTAATATCCGGTACTTCCACGCAGGAAGTAAGGTGTGGGAATACGTAGTATCCGCCACACATATCGTGAAAATCGCTAATGCGATTTAAATTATTAAGAAAGTTGGTATTTTATTTTATTTTATTCGCTTATAATTTTATTTCTTTTTATTTCATTCGCTTTTTATTATATCCCATTAAACTTTTTATTTTATTTCTATTTCTTCTATTCCCTTTTTATCCTATACCTTCTGTTCCTTTTTTTTTTAATTCGCTTTTCATTCTGTTTTTTATTTATTCTCTTATTATTCCTTTATTTCAATTCGTATATTATTTTACTTATTTCTATTTTTCCTATTTTATTTCTATTTATTTCTATTTATTCCACTCCCTTATTTCGTTACTTCTTTTATTTTTACTTATTTCACCCCCTTATTATTTTACTTCTTTATTTCTATTTATTTCACTCGTGTATTATTTTACTTCCTTATTTCTATTTGTTTCACTCGCTCATTATTTGCCTTATTTTATTTCTATTTCTCTTATTCGCTTACTGATTTCAATTGCTTACTCATTTCAATTTCTTACTCATTTCAATTGCGTACTAATATCATTTAGTTTAATTAGAAAGCTTTTTAAAAGTCTAAACAAACGTGGCTACTGTCTAATTTGAACTCATACACCCAAGGTTTACAGTTTTAGTAAACGGCAAGGGTTTAACCAATTAAGCTATGATACTACAACTTACGTTATTTAGCATAGGACCTTCTTTGATTAATAAACCTTCATTCCTCTCCCCCCCCTAATATTATACTGTTTATTATATAAAAATCAAAAAATACGCGGATTTCAATTTATTTGAAAATTTCCATTAATGTGTGTGTTGAAATCAAAAAACAAGGTGATTTAAAATGGTTTAAAATATTCAATTAAGGTGTGTATAAAAATCGGAGAAATAAGCGGATTTAAATTTATTTAAAACATTCCATTAATCTACGTATACAAACTAGGAAAATAAGGCGATTTACTTTCATTTTACGCCGTGCATTAATTCATTAATAATAATGGCGAAAGTAATAAAAGACATGGTGACAAAAGCATAAAGGAAATATATTGTAATAAACTATAATGGAATAATCTTAAAGGTTTTCTTTGCTAATCTAATACCTTCGCCTGTACTATTTTTCCCTAACCTCCATTCCGAATAATATTTAAATTAAATAAACTATTATATATTAAACCCTTGAGGCTTTGGAAAAATAAAAAATAAAAAATAAAATCTTAATAAAAATACGTGGACTTTTGGCAAGTTATATAATATTTCCCAGATTGAATTTTTCCTAACCGTGAATTTATCTCACCTAAAACTTTAAAATTATAATTTAATGCCCAAATAAAATTTTAAAAATAAAATCAATGTTCAAAAAGAAAGTTAAAGTATAAGAGATTAGATTTATGAATTTTATTTATTTTATTTTATTTTATTTTATTTATATTGATGCGGGCAAGTGTGCATTTGCCAAAAGTCATATAATAATATGATTCGGTATATAATTAGCCCGCCCCTGATTATTTTCCCGCCTAACGATTCCGTTTATAATATATTTTAAAAATAAAGTACAAACCGCAAATAAAATGGTAAAAATAAAATAAAAGCTGGGATCGAAATATAATTATTAAAATCCCATTTTTATTTATTTGTATTTATTTTATTTAAGCGGATGCGGCTCAGTGCGTATGGTAGGTATGTATTTATTAAAGCTATATACTAATATAATTGCACCCGTGACCTAATCGCCCCTGATTCTTTTCACACTGCACGATTCCGTTTATAATATATTTTAAAAATAATGTATAAACCGTAAATAAAATGGTAAAAGTAAAATAAGACCTGCGATCGAAAGATAATGATTTAAATATTATTTTGCCCATTTCTATTTATTTTTATTCAATTTATTCGGCCCGATGCGGCCTGGAGTGCATTTGCCAAAAGCCATATACTTACGTGGTTGGGTATATGATCAGCACGCCCCTTATCCTTTCCCGCCTTACGCTTCCGTCGACAGTAGATTTTAAAAATCAAGCAAAAAACGCAAGTAAAATCGTAGGAATTAATATAAATATGCTTTATATAGCGAAGCTCCGAATAAACCTTTTTGCAAATTCGAATTTCTTTTGTTCCCTTTATTGCGGCGGATGCGGGCAGATTTAAATTTGCGCTATAGGAAATGCATAAACGTTTTATTAGTACTCGTATAGGGCTTAGACTACATGGGAAAACCACATTAAATATATTTCTCAGTTTACTAATAAGCTTATAGCTCTTGTTAAAGTTACTAATAAGGGTTTTTAAATATTATAAAATAATAAAAATGTTTTATTTAATATGCCTAAATTAATGAATATACCTGTAAGTTATTAAAAAGTGGGTTTTCGCCTAATTAGGAAAAACTCGACACTTTTCACCTTTTAAGCCACTTTCCCCTTATAACTCTTAATAATCCCTCACGGGCTCAATGATTTTAAAAAGCGAATACTTCGGTCGCTTACGCTTATTACGTATTCCCAATACAAAATATCGACCTACCTGGGACTTACCCGGAACTGGTACGGAAAACCTTCCTACGATAAAACGCTAAGCATCTTTTAGCGTACTAGAAGCAATCCACCCAGTAAATATAAAAACGGAGGAATTTAACTACTTTTTTTGGTTTTAAAAATACGCTTTTAAAAAAACTGTCTATAATACACTTATTATTATTATATTTATTTTAACCTTTTACCCCTTACCTGACCTTGCCACAGGGTAAACCCGTGGACCCTATTACACCCTGACCGGGGTAAAAAAGTATAATATAGGTAAAAGAATCCCTTACCATATTACCCTATTTATTCTTTAATTAATATATTGCTTATAATTTATAAATATTCTCCTTATAAAATAATTAAATAATACATAGATGATTTTTAAGGTTTTGTAATAAGACCTTTTAGGCTTATATATATATCCCTTAATATATAAGGTCCTGTATATTATAGCCTTTTTACGCCTGTTTAAAGTATTGCTTTAGCTATTTAGTGGAATAAATTATGTAGGGCAGGTATTGACCTAATATAATAATTCCGTTTTCTCATAATTCTTAATATAAATTATTACTGCAGTATATAAATGGATAATTATTATATACCAAAGCCGTATTTATTTTAATTCCCGATTCTTTATACGTATTATATTGGTATTTCATAAATGGTGCAGTAAAGGCGATTTAAATAATAATAATCTTATAGGTATAAAGGAATTATAAAGGTATATAATAAGGAATCTTATAATGGTTATATATTTTCGCGATAACCATATTTCGAAATTTTAAAAAAACTGGTGCATTATGGGACTTTAATTCGCGGAATAATTATAGGCCATATACCTTTTAAAAACTCCCATAATTTCTTCCCATATACTAAAACTCCTTTATAATGTTAATACCAATTTATTGTAATAGTAATATTATATTAAATTAACACCTGTTTTAATAACGACTATTATTTAACCATTTTATATTCTTACTTTTTATAATACCTTATAATACCCATTTATATATACATTTTATTATTATAATAATAAAAGCCATATTTTGAAATATATGTGATTTTCCCTTGTACTTTATTAATACCCTTAGAGGTTATTAATTAAAACCTGGTAAGGTTATACTAATTATACTAAATTAACCGAATGGATAATTTATTTTAATCCGTTATTAGGGATATATCGTTTCCATCGCTTATTAATACTATTATTAGGCCTGGTAGTGGTACTTGTAAAGGTGGTATTATTTCCTAAAAAAGGCACCTCGCCTCTTATAATACCTCACCATTATATTTTGGCAAATATTAGCAAAACTCTTAATAATGGCAGAAATGGTTTTAGGCGTAAGGGGGATTCAAGGCGTACTGCCGGTTTTTTTTTTAAAAAAGGTGGAAATTAGAAGTATTTTTATTAATACCCTTGGAATGGGCTAAACGTTCATTTATATAAACCCAGGTCCTAAAAAAAGGAATGATCGTCTTTTTAATATACCAGCCCCAAAAGGTAAAATGTATACTAATTATGGGGAGATTATTTGCGGCGTTATATACCCGTTACCCTACCATTATAAAGGTTCATAAAAACAAGCCCGGCCTGGTTTTTTACAGCCAGCAAACCACGGATAATAAACGCATTATTAAATACATTAATTTTATTAATATTGAAAAATATAACTTTTATAAAAGATGTAAGGGTATTATAATGGGTTATTTAAAGTACCTTTAATATTATACCCGTAATTCTTTCCAGGATCGTTATTATGCTGCTAATATCGATAATATTAAAATATTTAGCTATACTATTTAAGGTGCCGTATTGGGGACGTAGGAAGGAGGAGGAAAGGACCGCTTTTTATTATTTAATAACAATGGAAAGCGCACCGCTTACAGGGCGGTATTATTAAAAAAACACCAATTAAACCTTTTTAAGCTTTATATAATTACACTTGCGGGTAAGATTAAGAATTTAAAGGCAAAGATTAGCGAATTAAAAAAGGAAAAGAGGGAGATTTTAAAGGAGTTTTAAAAACTAAAATAAAAGCATTAAAAGTTTTGCCGCCTTTAATTTTATAATTTATTTTACCGTTATTTTAAATCTCCCTTATTACAAAACGCTGATATTTCGTCGAGGAGCGACGATAAGTGCCACAATAGTATATATATTCGATTTACGGAGGAGAAAAGGGGAAAAAGGGGGAAAGGTTTAGGACGGGGAGAATAATTTATGGATAGCTTTTTATACGTATCGGTCCCGTGGTTAATCCGCTGTGTATATATTATATTATGGATGGGCTTATAATATACTTTTTTTTTTACCCGTCCGGTTTTATAACGGTGGCGCCGCGGGCGCAATTATTTACTGTATAATTATATATTATACCTTATAATATGCGTATTTTTCCGCCGCCGCCTTTACTTATATGGAGCCCTTATTGCGGCCGTTACGTATAATAATTATAAGGGCCACTTTTCGGCCGCTTATTATACTTTTCTTAACCTTTATTATAATAATAATCGTAAATGGCCCCCCCCCCCTTAAAATCCCCCCCCCTTAAAATCCACCCCCCTTTTTCTTTTACCTCCCTAGCCGCCCGTATAAGCGCCCAGCATTTTTACGGGTATTTTACGCCCTAAACGGTGGTTTTACGGGCTTTAAACATTAACCCATTATTATTTAATTTTTATTCCGGCCAAATTTCATTAAAATTTTTATTAATAAATCCCCGTGGTTTTTTCTTTATTACAAATCCGTTATAATAACGGTGATTAATATTTATATAATGTTTTAAATCGTTGAATACTTTACCCCCGGCTTAGGTGGTTTTGGGCCGGCCTTTGCGGTACCACGCCGTTTTCCTTCCCGCGGTGGTGGCGCCGTAAGGCCGGCGGTTTATAAAAATATTATTATTTATACTTTTATTATTACTAAGGTATATGGTGGTCCCCTTGCTTATTTTGCCCCCGAGGCGGTATTAATCCGCTATATATAATAAAAGGCTCCCGTTTTTTATATTATCCCCGCTTAAAAACGAAAATTATTAAGGTATATAGCCCCCGTTTTGGTATACGGTTATTATGGTTTACGGTTAACCGGCGTAGGATGTTTTTAATAAAGCCAAGCGTAATAAATTATATAAAATTTATATTTATTATATTATTAATTTTTCCACCCACCGTTATTATAATTAATTTGGTAAGATCCCCCTTTTAAGCCTTCTTAATAGGCCGCGGTTAATTTAATATTAATTTATAAGGTAAAGTATTACCTATTTTTTATATTTTAAGGGTAATTATACTTATAATATTATAAATAATAAAAGCCATTTCTTATGGCCCCTTTTCTTAAATAATTTATTATTAATCCGCCCCGCTAATATTTTAATGCCCCTAATATTAAAACCGTTATTACCGCTTTTATTATTACCGTTAAAATTAAAACTCCCCGTGGTAATTTTATTATAAATCCGCCTCGGCTTTATTATATGCCCGCCCTTATTAACCCCTGGGTTAGGCCTACCGATAATTTAATAATAAAATTATTTACCGTATTAATACGGGGTATTACACCGGTTTGGCGCCGGTTATCCTTACCGTGCCCGTCATTGGCGTAATATTTATACCTAGGCAGGTTATTTCCCTTATTAAATTAATCGGTTGCCTTATTATTATAATAAAGAAGCTCCTTGATTTTTTATAAAACTGCATAAAACCCGATCTCCCCCCCTTTTTTTAATACGTATTTACCGGTAAACTTTTATTAATTCCCTTAATTCCTTATTCCCTTATCGCCTTTTATTAATATAATATTCTTCCCTGGGCAATAAGCGCCGTGCTGCCGCGGCGGTTTTAATACGTTTAATAATAATATTAAGTCCATTAATTAATTATTTTATGTAAAATATCAGTGCGGTTCCGTATATAAAACGCTGCGAATTTTTCCATAATTTTTTTATTTTACTATATTATTACGGGTGCTTTTTACGCCCAAGGTTTAATCCTTTTCAATCTTATTTAATTTATTACCAAATTACGGCTCCCATTACGTTTTCGCTATTAGTTTTAAATATAGTTTAATTTATGCGGGGCCGTTATAGGTTACCGCGTTGCCGAAGTGTGATTTATAGCGGTTTAGCGCCGCTGTATTTATAAGTTGGGATAATGGCTCCCAAATTAATTCGGCCTAGCCTTATTATTTTATTAATACTTGCCTAATAATACCGCGACCCCGCTTTTAAATCCGCGCTTTAAAAATTTTATTTACCTTTTATTTATCCCCACTTATTTTTTTATTCCGAATTAGTGGGGGTTATATATTATTTTAAATTTGGAATGGTAAGGTGTTATAATTGGCCCGTTATAAGAGGTTTATATAAAAGTGCGGGTGAATATTTAAGGGCGTGTTTAGTTTTATTATATATAAATTTATTATTCGCGTAATCGTATACTTAGCGTGAAGCCAATTTAATTTCCGCGAGGGCCGCGCGGTGGTTATATTATATATAAAAAATTATACCTTATCGCGTATCTTAAACCTTTTTACGGGGGAGCGGTGTTTATTTATTATATTTTTATATTATTATTATATGGCCGTTGCCGCCGCCTATGCCTATTCGGTGGCCTCCTTTAATTTATCCAGGAACTGCTTTACGCGTTCCCGCGGCGTTTTCTTTAAGGGCCCTGGGTTATTACGCTCCGTTATAGGTACTATATGGTACCCGTGCGTAATGAAAAATAAGCTAAGGCCCATTAATAATAAGTCGCGGTTATTAATGGTTAATTATATTGCCGGTAAAAGCCCGGGCCAGTCCAGCTGCTTTAATAATACAAATATTCGTAAAAGGTGCTAGACCTTTTAATTTAGTTATTTAATTATACCGTTGGTTTAAAGGTGGAACACGGTTAATAATCGCTATATTATACCCGTTAACTTATATAGGCCTTACCAAAAGCCGCCCACCTAATTTAACCCTTTATTATTTATAATTATTTCAGGGAAGCCATAAAAACGCCAAAAGTATTATATAAATCTTTTGGCGTATACCTCCGTTATTATAAATATTATGGCATTTAAAATTACGCCTTTATAAAGGCGGTCGGTAATTATTATTAAAAAGCGGGGGCTGTGCGGGTCCGGGGCGGGTAGGTTTATTATAAAATTCACGGATATTTTGCTTTAAAAACGGTCCATTATTAGAAATGGTTTTAAGAGGCCTTTTTTTGGTTTTTTCATACGGTGGCTTTGCCGTATATATTATAATTATATATAAAACGGCGTATTATACGAGTTATGCCCGGTTAAAAATAATTACGGGATAATATTATTACTATTTTATTATATTTCGGGTGGCCGGTAATTATGGAATTATAAGCCCGCTGGATAAGGGCGGTTTATAATTATTTTTATATTAATATTTAGCGCCGGTCCTTAAAGCGTAAATATCCCTTAGGTTTAAGGGAGTATTTTATAATAAAAACCTTCGTTTTTATATTCAGGGAAAACGTTTATTCCCTTTTTTCGATTACCTTTTATATGGTTTTATATTAATTATTATATTATATTATTACGGACCATAATTTCTAAAGTTCGGTATCCTTAAATAATAAGCCCGGGAGGGCCTTTATATTATATATGGCCGGCGGTAATTAATTATTTTGGACCAATTAAAAATTGCGGCCGGTAAGGCGCTCGTTTTTTTCCCTTTTTGGTATATTTTAATCCCGCCGTAATAATGCGTTAGGCATTAGGGATAACCGGCCGGGGCGGAATTTTAACCGAAAACGGTACCGATATATTTATTCCTATTAACGGATTTGGTATTTTAATAAGGGCCTTTTAATTATAAAATACGGTAAACTTTTATAATTCGAGTATACCCGAAATACCCCGGCCATATTATAAAATTTTATATTTTATACTTTTATATTTTTTATTATAATTAAAAGTTCTTTATTATAAATATTATAAATATATTTGCCGGGTATTAATTATAAGGAGAAAAAGGCCACGGGGTATAGTATTCCCGCTTTATTTTATTAAATAAAATAGGAGTTTATTATTTACCCCGAGCTATTAGCCATTAGGACCGTTTCCGCCGCCGGGTCGAATTACGCTAATACCCGGGGGGCCATAAATGCCTTTTTTAATTATTAAAACACTTCGGATTTAATAAGGCCCTAATAAAACCGGTTTTCCTTTTTATAAAGGGCGGAGAGCGGGAGCTTTAAATTAAAAGATTAATTAATAAATTCCTTATAAAAATTAGCGAAGCTTAAAAAACCGCGGACCCCTTTTATAATTATGAGCTTTTCCCATTTACGTATGGCCCGTAATTTCTCCGGGTTGGCGCGTATTCCTTTTTTGATTATAATAATAAACCTAAAATATATTATTTTTTTTATTATAAAAATATATTTGGTTAGGTTTAATTAAAGGCTTATATTACGGAGTTTTCTTATAATTTGGCGGACCTTTAATATATGGTTTTATTTTATACCGTTTAAATAAACCAGTATATTATTTATATATACCGTATAAAATATATTAAGAAATTCGCGTAATATATTATTAATATATTCCTGGAATAATACTCCCGTACTATTAATGCCGAACGGGGTTACCGTTTATTTATATAGGTTAAAACGAATTTTAAATATTATTTTTCACTTATTTTTATAGCGAACGTATAATTTATGGTAGGCGGTTTTAATGTTTATTTTAATAAATTAACGCGCCTTGGCCAGGGTCCGTAATATGTTATAAATAAACGGTAAGGGGTAGCGGTTTTAATATATAACCGCGTTCAACCCTTTATAATTTTAATAAAAACGCAACCCGCCCCTCGGTTTTTTAATAAAAAATACCGGGGCGCGTGCGGAAAAACTGCTGGCCCTTATATAATTTTTATTAAATAACTCCGTTAAGGTTTTTTATAAGATTAATAACTCCTCCTTTAATATAGCGTAAATCGGACCTTATAATATTTGCGGATCCTTCCCCTCGGTATTTTTTACCAATTTTATTATATGGTTTGCGGAACCGCGGTAGGGTGGCAACGCCTATTTTTTATCGGGTTCGAATATATTTTCCAAGCCTTTTTATTTATCGGGTGGCCAAAATAATTTAACCATTAATATTTTTAATTATTTATTAATATTATATAGGAATATTACGAATAGTATTAGATTATTCGCTTCTGCTTTATGCGCCATGGTATATAAGGTGGTAATATTAATTAATTATATATTCGTTAAAACGGTACCCCTCGACCCTTTTGCCCTTACGGAAAAATTCGCCCTATTAATATAAATCCGTTTCCTTACCGTTTTATATATAACCGCTTTTTTTATATATTATGGGTTGCCTAATATTATTAGGTATAAAAGGTTCGGGACGGGGTAATAAAAATAATATTAAAAATACCCGTTAATATTAATATTTATATATACCGCCTTTATTATTATCATTTTTTATTATACGGATAATACGGATGTATATATTAATACCTTAACGGGTATCGTAATATATCAAAGGTGGAGTTTAATAATAAGGAAATTATAAATCGCGCCGTAATATAAGCACCCATTATTAATAAAAGCGTTGGTAAAATAAATCCCATTTAAATAAACGTTTATTAAAAAGGGGGTGCCGTTTATCCGCTTTATCCCTTTTATTATTTCGCTCCACGTTGGCGGCTCCTAGGCATACCTACGCCCAGGCATTACCCTTTTAATTTATTTTCCCCCTTATTCTTGCTTAATGCCCCCGGGTGGGGCATTACGCTTACGGTATTAATCCGGACCTTTTTAATTAATTTAACCGGGGTTAATTTATATTTTAAAATAAAATGGTTATTAAATTTATACCGAATATATTAGCCTTTCCTGCGCCGGCGCTTTATTTTAATTATAATTACATATTTGGCGCGGCGTGGTTTATTTTTTAATTTAAATTTTATGGCGTTTACCCCTAATATTAGGGTATCCGGGTCCTTTTAAAAATGCGATTAATGTATTATTAATATATTGCTCCCTTTTTTATTCAATTCCGAATTTAACCGGAACGTAATATTAATAATTATACGAACCTATTTTTGGTAAAAAATAGGAAAATAAACCGATATTAGTATTAGGCAAAGGCGCTGGTATATTATTTCGTTTAATAATATATGCTTAATGGAATTATCCTATACGGCGCCCCTTACATTTATTAAAAATTACTTAAATCGGGAGTAAAAGGCTGGGAACGATTACCTTTCCCCTTAGCGTAAGGAATAAAGCTTCTTTGCCGCTTATTTATAATAATTAAACTTTCCGAATACCGTTTTTAAATGCGTAATAAACCGCGCGGGATTTTAATTTATTAATTTACCTTTATTATAAAATATTATACTAAGGGTTTTCGGTTTATTTTTTAGGTAGGTATTAATATTATATTATAAAAGTGTATCGCCCTTAATAAGGTCCTGGTCCAGAATTAATTTATATTCCATTTTAACCCGGAATACCTTTTATTTTATTTTATTATTATTAAATTTTATTGGCCAGGGGAGCTGTTTTTATTGCGGGATTATTATAACCGGCGGGTTATAATTTATTAGGGCGGGCGGCGATTAATGCGCCGCCGAGATCCGGGTATCGAGGGCCGTCAATATTTAAATTAAGCGTCTTTTTTATTTTATTTAACTCGGCCGCGGATTTATTATTAATCGCCGCGAATACCTTAATTATTTCCTGGTAAATAAGCAGCGTTACCGATTCGGGGAAAAATGCCTATTATACTTATCCGCTGGCGGGGGCCTGGTTATTCTTATTTGGGTTATTATTTATAATAAAGGCGTTACGGGATGGGTGCGGTATAAAGTATAATAAGGGATTATTTAAAAATTAAATATATATATAAAATTAATATTATATTAAGGAGTAATAATAAGTGCCATAATAATATATATATTCGATTTACGGAGGAGAAAAAGGGAAGAAGGGGGGAAAGGCTTGGGACGGGGGGAATAATCCATGAATAACTTCTTATACGTATCGGTTCCGTGGCTAGCCCGCTATGTGTACGTTATAATATGGGTGGGCCTATAACACTTATAAGGTTATTAATATTTATATGCTTTTATATTTTTAATATTTATTATCCCAAATAATCTATACCGATAATAATTTCGATACTTTTTACTTTAATTTGTATTTTTATTTATGATACTATTTAATTATTATCTCGGTTTTCGTTTCCTTAAAATATTATAATACGGTTATTTAATAAGAATTTCGGACCTGTAATTATAAAATCCTTATTAATAATTCCCTAGGTCCCTTATATTATGCTTATTATTTCCAAATGGTAGATTTATAAAGGGATTAATACCTTATTTATAATGGATTTATAAAACGATGGGTATTTTAAATACGGAAAGATTTAAAATATGGAAAAATTAAAATATAAATAAATCATAAAATTAATTTATCATTTAAAATTTATATCATGATTTACCTATTTTGGTTTTACTTTAATGGAGGATTCTCTATGGCTTAGAATTAAACCAAGCCTTTTCTTAAATAGAAAAAACGACCGTTATTATAGGGGCTTGGTAAACCTATTCGTAGGCATTTTCGCATTTGGAATATATATTTTATTTAATATTTTTATGGCCAGTTTCTACCTTAACCAATAATTATATATATTTATAAAACAAAAACGAGTTAAATAACGGGCGTACCTGTTTATAATAAAATATATTATTTATATATTATTATATTAAATACGTATTCTTTCAGATAAAAGCTCAACCCTTAATCCTTTAATAATACGATTAACGTATATCGACTTCTTTAATACCTGGAAAAGCGATAATAATTCGGCTTTTATTAAGGAATTGGTAACCGTGTTTTAGTTATTAAAACGCTATATAATTAAACCTTCGAATAATCGAATTATATATTCATGGGTATTTTTACGCTCTGGAAGGTTATAAATAACGAAGTATTATTAAATATTTCCAGATTATATATACCACCAAGTTTTAAGTATTAATTAAATATACGATTCGCTGTTTTACAATTTACTGACCCTGGATTTAACAGGAACCTGGCCAATTATATCGTTAAATATATAATATTAAGGCATATAATAATCGTAATATATATTAAAAACTTAAGCTTTTCCTAATATTTACGGACTTATATTAGAGTAATAATTCCCTTATAGGGAATTAATCGTTTTAATCCTCTTAAAATAGTAAGCTTATTATTCGATTCCGTTAAGAGATAAATCTTTTAAGCGTAGGTAGCCTGGGAACGCCAAATTAGGCGTTTTTTATAATCGCGCATAACCTTAATATTTAAAACTTATTTAATGTTATTTTTTCCAATAAATGGGAAACGGTATATGATTACCACGCCCCTTATTTATTTCCCGCCTAACGATTTCGACCATAGTAGGTTTTAGAAATCAAGTAAAAAACGCACATAAAATTGTAAAAATAAATAAAAATATGGTTTATATAGCGAAACTTTTTATACATATTTCTAGGAACTCCATTTACTTTATTTAATCTATTACGGTGGATGAGGGCCGGTATATATTTATAAAAACGCAAATGCATAGATGTTTCATAATTAGGCGTATGGTGTTTATATTATAGAAGAAAAACCACATTAAAAGCTTTTTTAATTTACTAATGAGTATATAGCCTGTTTTAAAAATTATTAATAACGGTTTTTAAATATTTTAAAATAATTATAAAACGCTATTTTATTTAATAATAATAATGATTAGAAATGTAAAATTTCGTGGTATTGCTTTTCATCTTATTAGGAAGGATTCCACAGTTTTCGACTTTTAAGCCAGTTCCCTCTGTGAGATTTAGTAATCCCTCACAGGCTTGATAATGTTAAAAAGCGAATACTTCGCTAACTTACGCTTATTACGTATTCTTAATTATGTACCTTAATAATAAGAAAAATATAAATGTTAAGGGCTGAAGTCATATGAAGCAGTAATGATAAGTGCCATAATAATATGGATATTGGATTTACGGAAAGGGAGGAAAAGGCAGGGGGGAAGGGAAATAAGCAAGGGGAGAGTGGTTTATAAAAAGCGTTTAATATATATCGGTCCTGTAATTAGCCTACGGCGCATAAATATTATAATATAAGTGGGCTTATAATATTACTCCATTTTTTACCCGCCCTATTCCGTGGTGGTAATACCGCGGTTGCGTGCTTTATAATATAATGATATACCGGGACTTATAATTTAAATAAATTCCGTCCCTACGTTTATATAAAATACTCGTTATAAAAATAATGTATAATTATTATAAGGGCCGTTTTTCGGCCGCCTATTACCCTTTTTCCATTTTTTACCATTATAATAAGCGTGCATTACCCTCCCCCCCTTAATTCCCCCAGTTCTTTTTACTATTTCCTTAGGCGCCCGTATAGGCGCCCAATACCCTTTCAGGTATTTTACGCCTTAAACGGCGCCAATACGGGTTTTGAGCGTTAGCCTAATATTAATAAAACTTCCCCGGGCAAACCTTACTTAAATCTTTAATAATAAGTTTTTATAGGTCCTTTTCCGCTCCTAAACCGCTCTGTGGGCAGTTATTAATAATTAGTATAATATTTTCTAGTATTAATTTTTATACTTTCAATAATAATAATTTCGCGCCGGCCTTTTCGGCGCCGCGTAATCTTATTATTTATAACGGCGGCGCTTTAAAGCAGGCGGTTTATAAAAGTATTACTACCTATATTTTTAATATTATTAAATTATATAATATTCCCGCCCTGCCCGTTTATAAGGTATTATTAATCCATTCCGGGTACTATAAGGCCTCAATTATTTTTACCAATTTCATTGAAAAAAACAATTACCCGGATAAGTGGTTTTTTTTTTGGCGTAAAGTCGCTGCGGTTTTGGGATTTATTCAGGTGGAATATTCATACCGGAAATAAATATAATAAGACTTATAAAGCTTATATCCGTTATAATATTAACAATACGATTTATTATTATTATAATTAATGCGGTAAAAGTTCCTTGCGGCCGTTTTAACGGACTACGCCTAATCCGGTGCTGGTTTATAAGGCAAATCGTTGTTTATTCTTGATATTTTAAAGCTAATTATACCTATAATATTGTAAATATTAAGGAGGGCGTTTATGAAAACTCCCGCGGGTAATTTATAATTAATCCGATTTGTTAATATTACGATACACTTAATATTAAAGCTACCGTTACCGTTTTGGTTATTATTATTAAAATTAGGAACCCTTATAATAATTCCGCCATAATTCCGCCACGTATTCGCCGTATATATATCCCTTTTAATTTCGCAATTAAACTTATTACCAGTTTAATAATAAAGCTATCCGCCGTATTAATACGGGGTATTATGCAGGCTTAGCGCCGGCTACCTCTACCCCGCCCGCTATTAGCGTAATACCTATACCCGGAATAACCCTATTATTTATCGAGTTTATTAGAAAGTTTATAATTATCGGCGAAGAATTATTAACCCTTTTTCAAAGCCGCGTAAATTCCTTTCCCGCTTCGGATCTGATATATATTTCTCGTTAATTCTTTTGAATTCCCTGCACCACCCGTTCCTTTTATTAATATTATCTTTGTCCCTAAAGGGAGGCCGCTTCCAGCCCACAGCGGGTTCGTTAAATATAATAATGATATTAATTCCATAATAAGGCAAATTATTTAAAAACTTCTACCCGGTATATATTAATTGAATTTTATAATCGCGATATTTATACAGGGCCGCAGATAGCCTATTATGTATTACCTTTTTTAAAATTTTCCTTTTTTTACTTATTACCGGTATTATATAAATTAAGGCTTAAATGCCTTTATATTTCCACTTTATTTTATTACCAAAGTAATACTTATTGGGAATACGTAGTGAGCGTAAGCGAGCGAAATATTCGCTTTTTAAAATTATTAAGCCCGTGAGGGATTATTAAGACTTATAGGGGGGAACTGGCTTAAAAGTCGAAAAGTGTGGAGTCCTTCCTAATTAGGCGAAAAACAATACCACGAGATTTTACATTTATATTCACTAAAATTATTATATAAAATAGCTTCTTCTGATTATTTTACAATTTTCAAAAACCCTTATCAGTACCTTCAAAAAAGAGCTATAAGCTTATCAGTAACTGAGAAATATATTTGATGTGGTTTTCCCATGTGGTCTGAGCCTTATACGACCAATAATAAAACGTCTGTGCATTTCCTATAGGCCAAATATATATCTGCCCGCATCCGCCGCAATGAATTAAATATAAGTAAATAAAGTTTATAAAAATGTTTATTAAACACCTCGCTATATAAATCATATTTTTATTTATTTTTACGATTTTATTTGCGTTTTTTGGTTGATTTTTAAAATTTACTATGGACGGAATCGTAAGGCGGGAAAAAATAAGGGGCGTGCTGATTATGTGCCCAACCATGTTAGTATATGGCTTTTGGCAAATGCACTCCAGGCCGCATCGGCACTCTGAGCCGCATCGGCCCGAATAAATTAAATAAAAATAAATAAAAAACGGCAAAATAATATTTAAATGATTATATTCTCATTCCAACTTTGAATATATTTTTACGATTTTATTTGCGTTTTTTGGTTGATTTTTAAAATCTACTATGGACGGAATCGTGAGGCGGGAAAAAATAAGGGGCGTGCTAATTATATGCCCAACCACGTGATTATATGTCTTTTAATAAATGCATACCTATTATACACACCAGGCTGTACCCGCCTAAATAAAATAAATAAAAATAAATAAAAGTTGAAAAATTAATATTTATAATATTACCTTTCCATGGCAGCTTTTCTTATATTTTTACGATTTTATTTGCATTATATATCTCATTT
>JAKWBI020000706.1:0-23353 GCA_022664585.2 Zalerion maritima | reverse complement strand
CCGACCAGGTGATACATGCGCCGCGCTTGCGTGCTCCCAGGCACACCGAGTAGCAAGGGAACATTTGACCCTCCCCCCCCCCCCCCCTGGGAATGGGGAATGGAAAGTTATATCCGCCTGCGGGGAGACGAGAGCTGACACCAAATGAAACCCCATTTCGTGATTGAGTCAAGCCCGAAATCCGATATCTGTTGCTTCATTGCCTAGGTTCTACCTTGGCTTCGACACCTACACCCTGCTTAAAGGTCTGGCACTATGCTATCATCTGAGCGTTCCATCACATGGAACAGTTAAAGGGCATCTCAAATTACGCAGTGCGGTTATTCGGCCGGACTGTAGGGGAACCTGAAAACCTCGCCTTGGTTTTGTCAATGAGCCGCCAAACACTCGCCAGAATAGAGAAAACACAGCTCAATTGCATGGGAACGGTCCGTAAGTTCCTGACAGATTTGCATCTGTTCGCCTGCCACTCGATTGTCGAGGCCACATCGACACCTTTCCCGTGGGACCTGGAGGCTGGGGCGCTTTCTTCCATCCTTCCCAGCAGGCCGGTGAAATGTCGTGCTGTCCCTCACAAGCCGCTCTCTCCAAGAAAAAGAAATTCCCCAAATTCTTCATCCGGATCTCCCTCCAAAGTACCCGCCTTGGCCGCTTTATTAGGTCCCGAACCGCATTGACGGTCACCGTTGCGGCACCTCGCCAAAGTCGAGCGGGAAAAAGACGGTCCTACTGGCTCGTTGAAACACTTCGAACAGTAGCGGCGGCGACAGAAACCGACGGGCAGCAGCCCATGGCCAGGAGCGGAGAATGTCGGCCCTTGGGACATAGGGGGTGGAATAACAAACAGTTACGGGCATGCTGCAGATAATACAGTGCTAGAAGCCCTGCTCACTCCGCACGCTACGAAGGGAAGAGGTGTGCGCTGTCGCGCGTGTGAGTAGTGTGAAGATCTCGTGTGCGTGTCGGCGAGCCCGCCCCCTGCGTGAGCGTGGAAGCCATGATGTGTGTGATGTGATGTGATGAGATGCGGGATCGGAATGTGCCACACCGGGCCGGAACGACGACATTGGGCCACGGCATGCTCCACTATCTATGGCGCTCTCGCTGTGACTTTTCGGGTATGCCCCTTCCTTGAAGGAGTGTGCTTTTCGGCCCTCACCCACTCACACACCTCTCTCATCCCGGCCCGGAACAACCCACCAAGAAAGAGTGTGTCTGTGAGGGTGTGGGTGATGCTATCCGGAAATACCGCCTGAAATACCATTTCTGCCCGAGCACATTCACTTTGCCCAGGACAGCGCAGTGCAGATGGAGGATTGTGGGGAGCCCGAGGCCTACACGAATTATTACAGTATGAACCAAGACTTACCAGACAAAAACAAAGGTAGGGCTGCAACGGGAAGAATGAAGACGGGAAGAGAAAAAAGGCTCGTCCAATGGGATGTTTGACCCCCGAACATTCCTGCTTGTGAACCAGACCGTGAACTTGGTCCTGTTACTCAAATAAGCACCTACTGTACGCATGCTCCTATAGCCATGCAAAACTTGCGATGTCAAATCCAGCCCGCAACAACAGACCATGCACGGAGCGTCTCACTTCACACACAGTCGAAAGGACGGGATGACAGATGCCAGCCACTGGCTTACCTTACACATCAGACCACAGACGGTTCTCGATTGGCGTCTGTCCCGCTAGTTAGGAACATATCTGTCCACCGAGCCGCTCTTTCCTGTGCAGATAGACGCTCGGATACTGGATATAAGTGGATATAGGAAGGCCTAAATACTATTTCTAGCCGCCTACTTCATCATGCCTTTGTGCTGCCACGCTGGGCAAGTCTTGCGATATTGTGTAACCCAGTCCCTGCCCGTAGCATTGCCTTGACCAAGCACTTCTTCTTGCGATGTCAAACCCAGCACATCCCACCCGCCTAACGTACAGGTTCCTGGCTCCCCCATCAAACCACACACCATGAAACCCAAATCCAGGCCCACGGATCACCATCAGCACAACCACGCCTGCCACCCCCGAACATACGTGTTTCTACTGTATGTGAGGGAAGCGCGTCCAAACAGTCAGTCAAGATCAAGAGAATCAAGACAAATCAATATTATATGAAATCTTTCATGTTTGTAAAACGCTGTCCGGCGCCTTGCCCAATCTTCACTGCCTCCACATCCGAGCACAAGAGCCAATCTTCTGCTCCTATTTAATCAAACATTGCTCTGATGGAAACCACACCCATGAATGCCCGACCCTCCCATCAAATATCAAAAATAACGCCCCCAAGTCCCTCACCCCCCCTGGTCCGCAGGCTCCTTCGTACTGTGCACACATGCATACCTAGTCAGTAAATGACAAGAGACTCTGTTAACTGACCCAAAAACTGCCCACAGTCGACGACGCCGACATGGAAACTCCCGTCACCCGTCACTCATCACAGTCCGGGGGCCTTGTCCGTTCGAAGCCCAATCCAGCAACCATCCACGGACCCAGGGCCCAGGAGAATAAATGATCAATGAATGACTAAAATTGCGTGTGGCGCCGAAGAAACAAGCCCCTAGGGCCTACACAATACATACCCCATGGAACCCCATGCATCTCGAACGAAAACGGATAACAAACACCTTGGCCAAGGCCCGGGAGCGCCCAATGCAAAAAGGTTTCCAGCAAGCCACTTCCTTCCCTGCCGTGTGGCATGCCATGGAAACTGCCACCCTCCCCCAGGCGCCTTTCCCAAGCTCCGTAAGAGTCGACAAGTCAAAGGACAGTCAAAAGCCCCCAGCATCAAGAACCCCGGCAGAACAACGCGTTTCCTAAGCATCAACCCAGTACAGCAAGCAACGGGGAGCCCCCCGAAAAAACCAATTACATGGAAAATTTCCGTCAACCTCCTGGTCGATGCCTAAACTTTCCACCCAAACGAGGACGGGAAACCCGGACGCCCTTGGCTTAGAACCTTGTCTGCCCTGCCCGCCGGTGATCAAGATACAGAACTCATTGCTGAAAACCCCCATCACCGGCGCAAAACTTCCTCGCCACAGAACTCACAACAAGCAGGAAATCCCTTCATCAGTCCAGGCTTTTGTTTCTCCGAAAATGATCACTAAAAAATGACCAGAATTCCCTCCCCAAGCTCTCGCGAGCCATCCGCCAGCTCACGAGCCACAACATGCCCACGGCGTTGAAACCCTTTCCCAGGGGGGTCGGGAGTTCTCTCCATGAATATGATCAATCAAAAAGATCGAAACCCCTTCCTTTCCTCCCCCCCCCGGTATCTAGTTACCACAAACCACGGACCCTGGGGCTTTCATGACTCCCAAAAAAGCTCCTCCGTACATACATAGTAGTAATTCCATCATACAAGGAGGATAAACCACATGGAAGACGAAAACTCCGCCATATCATATATCACCAAAAATCCCACTCAGGCCCTGAACTGACCAACACACAAACACCCCCCCCCCCCTGAAGCGGCTCTATATCCAGAAAAAAAAAAGCACACGTAAAAGAAATTCTAGAGCTCTAAAGAGGTCCTCTACATGGGATCTCTCTCTCTCTTCTGCGTTTTTTTACATTTAAAACCGGCCACCTACAGCAGCTTGAATACCGTCTCTCTCTCTCTCTTTTTTTTCTGTCTTTTTTTTTTTTCTTTTTTTTTTTTTTCAAATTCCCGCGCTTCAATTCTTCCCTCCCTCGCACCTACCTACATAACCCCGCTTCCCCAACGGGCCAAACAAGTACATACGTACATACGTACATACGTACATACATACATACACAATACATAGTTTCTACTAACCCTGACCTACATACATATGCACATACATATGTACATATATATCAACAGCACACTCCTCCAGCCGGTGGGTGGGGTGACCCACGGCAGCTCGATACCTCGAAAAGTACTCGAAAGAATGGAAAAAAGAATGAATGAATGAAAAGGGTGAGGTATTAGTACTATCATACTACAGTGCTTTTTACGTGTCACAGTTATTATATCCATTCCCACTCACTCACTCACTCACTCACTCACTCCATAGAAGAAATTCCCCGGGCTCCCCCATTTTCATCTGCTCCGCAAGTACGCGCCTTTCCCCCTTCCCCCCCGGAAAAAAAAATTGCTGTATCAGTTCTGATTTCTCTGCCATGTTTTTTCCGTGCCTCGCTCCCTCCCGGTTCTGGTCTGCCCTACTACTACTTACTATGCAGCGCACAATCCCGCTCCCTCCATCGCTCCTCACCGCAGTCCAAGATCGGAGACCAGCGATGGGGTGATGCAGTTGAGCGTTTTGGTTGTTCAAGCGGAACACGAAAGCGTTCTGTATCAAGATGAATCTATGTTTTCATCTAAAAATTGGCTCTCGAGGGGAAGAAACATTAGTAATTGGCAAATAAAATAGCGTCGTGCAGTAGCATATGACCATGACTTGGATTTCTCGTGGCAAAATTCGCCTCCGCTCGCTATACATGCTGTGCAACAGTATAGCCCAAGAAGGATGAAGATCCCCGCCCGGGAAGGGAAAACACTCATGTCACGGGCGAATATCCTCGGAAAGTGCCAGTGTGGTGGTTTTGAGTATAGTAGATGGTACAGCGGCATGTCTCTCTCAATGACACGTCTATACCCCCATATGATGTGCTATCTGGCATACTAGCAGCCAATTGAGATCGGAGTATAAAAATTGATCCATGTTGGAAACCATTTGAGGCGCAATTGTAAAACAAACAGACAGATGCCTTCCTAGGGCTGCTCTATTGAGCCGTGCTATGAAGTAGAAAATCGAAGAAATCAACGGAAGGAATGTCCTGTTTGCCATCGGGAAGTAACTGACGAAAACAATGTCTTGGAAACACCGACGAGTATACCGCCTGCGCACAATACCCAAGTCTACCCAAAAGGACCAGCAAACAGAGCCAAAGCCAAGCCAACCTCTCACCCCGGAACTCCACACCGCACACAAGAAAGCCACGAAACCCCAAAATACAACCCCTCTTTAAAGCCTTGCACGAGCGCAAGAAAAAAAAAGGAGAGACAAGAAGAAGAATAGAAACCAGAAACAACAAGCAACGGATATTTCTTGACCACATTGCACATGAAAAGACACCATGCAATTCCCCAATGACATAGGCAGTGTTCTTTTGAAACAAAATGAAAAAAAGGGAAGATGGCAGAAAAAAATGGGCGAGAACCGTCTGGTACGGTGAATAATGAATCCCAAAGGTTTGACATTCGAGGCAGGAAAGCGACCAAAAGTCATGCTAAGGCGTGAAAGCCAACTTTATACCATGGGGCCCTGATGTTGCATGAGCTCTTGACAAGCTTGGAGTGCAACTCGCTGACTTTGATCGTGGTGGACCATTTGGTAGTCGTCGTCAACTTCCATGTTCGCTCGGGTCCCAGGAACTTCGAGAATCGCCGAGTCGCGACGCTCATCCCAATCGGAATCGGGATCTTGCTTCAATAGCTTTTCAATGAACTCGTCTTCCTCCTCCGAGTAGTTTTCAAATTTGGGAAATGGCTGCTCGGGAGCTGGCGCGTTCGAGTCGAAGCTGGTGTGGTGGCTGTGCGTTGGGTCCATGGGCCAAGCTGGATTGGCGGAAGCAGACGACCTCCTGCGAGCAGCCTTTCTCTTCCTTCGGTTCCTCTGCGTGTCGTCGTCACTCATATCTGCCAGCCCGATTTCCACCATCCTCTTCTTGATGTGTTTCGGTTTATAGTCCCAGGCCAGGGTGCCACCAAGCTCTTTCATGTTTTGGAGGACTGTGGCAAAATAGTTGTCATCCGCCCGTTTAACCGCTTCCTTGAGAATATCGTCCTGTCCATAGTTGGCCGGTTAGAATAAAGCGTCTTGGGTAGGATGAGGGCTTAATCATACCTCGGAACGATCCCACTCGAACCATTTCAGACTAAGCCTCTCGATGCGCATCTGAAGGGTAGGCCTGGGCTTTGCTCCATACTTTTCCGCATATGCATCGGTGATCATATCCCACATGCCCTTTCCTTTCTCCGAGTCGAGTTCTATGCGCATTCGCAGGAGGAATTTAGCCTCTTCAGGTGTGCCGGGCTTCAGCTTGAGCTTCGACTTCTGGTCATTGGTCTTGGGTTTCTTTGCCGCTGCTGCCCCCTTGCCTGTGGCGCCTTTCGCACGAGCCGCTGGCGCTTTCCTCTTGGTTGGCCCCCGTCTCCGCTTAGGGCTGGTGAGTGCTGGAGTTACTGTCATAAGCGGACGGAAATCAAAGGGTCCAGAGGATACCAGACCGGGGTGCCCAAGTGGCTGAATAGTAGGCTCCCCAAGAGTAACAATCCCTAGGGAGCCATCCATCGTTGGGTACGGGTTAAACTGGGGAATCTCGGGAGTTGTGGCGGTGGGCAGGGAGTATGCATTGAAATGGTCGGTAGTCGTCGGTTCCTCTGCAGTATGAACGTATGTGCTCATGTTCAGGGCTGCCTCTGTGACATGCGGGTGATGGAGTAACCTAGGGGAGGAGGACTGGCTCGTATTTCCATTGAGGGTGTGATAAGGAGGATGGCTCCAGTACAGACCCGAGGCTCCTGGCGGACTGGGAGACAATTGTTTCGTGGGAGGGGATGTGAAAGGCTGTTGCTGCATTGTCTTTGGGCCACGCTGCGGGAGGGGAGGAGACCCGGTGCACGATATAGGGGTTGGCATTCGAGGTTCTGTTGGCGAGCCAGTGTAGGTCACCATTTGCTGCTGTATTGTGAGTTATATTGCACCTCACAGGATCGAGTCGCCGTCAGTCTTGAAAGGGTACCACTTACAGTGGTGTATTGCTGTTGGAACTCGGCGCCACCAGAAAACAAGGGAGAACCCCGGGATCCGGGTTGGCCGTCTTGACTGTTGGTAATGTCGTATTGAATAGTCATGTTTTCCTTCCTCTCTTGCAAGACGTGATGAAAAGAAATGAAGAGAAGGAGAGAAAGAGGAGAGTTGTTGCCGTGGGAGGAATGAAGGGTGAGTTGACGAGTGTTGGATGAGAACGAATGGATTGGAAGGGGGAGGGCAAGTTGGGTTGATATATATCAAAGACCTTGCAAGACGGGTAGTGGAGGACGTATAACTTGTATAACTAGCAGCCAAGATCGAGTGTATGTATATCTAACGCGATGTGCACATACAGTTGTACGTGTGTATAGCATGTGTGAATAGAATGGCGGGGTGGAGCGCAAATGTCGAGCAAGCGAGCGACGACCAAAAACGACTTCCTCTCGAGTCAGCCTTGTTGGTCAGAAGTCGGGTCTGGTGCGAAGTGGGAGGCGATTCGACAGCTTTAAGAACAAGAACCCTCTGGGAGTACACATGTGGGCGCTCATACAGTACCTCTACCCACGTACCTCCAAACCCTAACATCGACCAGGGGGGCGTAGAGGAAAACGAGGAAGAGGACATGGTTCTGGGTGGAATGCAGGAGCATTCGAGAGCTACTGTGGCGTGGGACGTTGCCGGTCCCTGCCCTGAACGATACTTGCCGGGGGACCAGGTACGCAACATGGCAGGGGGAGGGGACTACTGTACATAGAAGAGTACTCACATAGAGGTACCCACGCAGTTTCGTTCCTCTGTCGGGTGTCTGTCGAGAACTTCACAGAAGAAGGTACGTACTGGGGTTTGGGGCCGAAGAGGACAGTGCAGACCATGTACCTTCCGAGAAGCTCATGTACCTTTGTAGGATGCACAGATCGGGGGAGGAGGGGGTGTGCATAGTGTCATCCATGCATGGTAGGCGCCCAGGCGCTCCAAGTCTTGGCATTAGTTGCTACATGTACACAAACGGGTATAAGGTACACTAGATGAGCAACCGACATGGGTCTTTGTTCATGGTGGGTCACTCTTTTGGTGTGGCAGTGGAAGGCACTGCACTGGCCCACAGTACTTCTATATTAACACGGGAAGGTATGAGTAAAATATAGCGGCAAATTTTTTTGGAGGGTACTGTAGGAGCTTGCAGTGGGGCGGCTTAGCCTTTTGTTCCCTTTCTTATACTCAAGCTAGGTAGTCAGGTACGATACTACCTGTTAGGTGTCTATGGCTGGACTGGATGTGCTCAATGCATATGGCAAACTTTTGCTTGTGTGGGGAAGTATCTTCTACCAACGCATTCAACATCAGGGTAGATGAGAAACGTCAAAGCCAGCGGCGATCACTTTCTATCAACCACAGAAGTTGGGGTGCAAGACGAACATAATCGGACTCGAAGCTACGTAGTTGGTTGGGGTTTTTGGTCTGCTTTCTTTTCATTTTATACCTTCCGCAAACACGAACTTACACTCATGGACTAGTTTTTTTTTGGTTTAAACAAAGGCAAGAGAAGTTGAAAACAGGTGTGTTTCGGATGGTTTGATTGATCCGGAGTGCTATACCTACCTACCCACCTGCCTGCTTCGATAGGTAGTGAACGACAAGCACTCGGCGCAAGAAAGCAGGTCACAGAAAAACATCCCAAGGCACATAATCGCATGTCCGCGCGGTTACTTAGACGCCTTGCATCCCAGGGTGTGTACTCATTTTTAAAGTGACAATTTGGATCTAGCTCAACGCGAGGGGAAATTCTCAAGATGGGGTGAGCGGGATGTGATGAACCGTAGAGTATAGTGGAGCTGGCAGGTTTAATCTAGGTTGGCTTGGAGGGAAAGACTGAGCACAATCTAGGTTCTTTTGGCAAGACAAATCAACGGAAGCAAGGGCCCCGGGCAGTTAGAATTTGGAATCGACACAACCCATCTAAAAGGAAGTCGGTGATGGAGTTTTGGGATACTGTGGTGTGGACGATATCTGTTCGTTGTCCCTGTCGTATCCAATTAGCCAGCTGCTTTTCTCTCTCAGAGTGGAAGAAGAGTTGTGTGGAATGATGGCGAAAAGTAGCAAATTATTTATTTTTCAAGTAGTTGTCGGCAAAGAGTAAGTTCATTTTCAACGCCACCCGACGGCGGATGGGTTCTGGGAGCATCCGGATAAGCTCGAGACGGTATTGGGCAGACCAAACTGCCACACGAGCACTCTTGCCCTGCGGGGGCTTTTCCTTCTCTCTCATTGGGGGGGGTAAGGAGATATGCTAAGCATGTATCAGTAGATTCAAAATGAATGGGCGGCAGCAGTAGTGGATAGGTGGAGAGAGATTTGAGAGTTAGAAACACTCTGAGAAGGTGAAGTCAAGGCGATAGCATAAACGATGCTACCCTTAACAAGGACAATATGGCATCAATGATCAAGCCGTGCCATGCACCCATGCTCGTTCGCACATCGGATTTGCCGGGCACCCACTCGCACCCGCGTTAGTGCTCTCATAGTTGCAAGCATGTCTCTGCGGGAGTCCGCAATAGACGCGGAAACCACGGAATTTGGCGACTAGAATTGCGATATACCTTTACCAAACGCAGTGCGTGTCATGGTGGGTTATCGAGAGAGAATGTTCCTATCTAGGGATGGAGAAGAAAAAACTAGGTGAGACAGTGAGGAGGGGTGAGGAGAATGGTAAATGTGCTTGCTTTGCCTTTGTAAGGGTGGGGAACTGTGATGAGAGCATGTGCCAAGCATATGCGAACAAGGGAGGGAGCTATTACACAGCATCACAGCAGCCAAATCCGGAATGGGGTGTGTCGAGGATATGGACACACCTTCCGTGTCGCTTTTCTTCGCTAGGGAGTTCAGGCTCCTGCCAAGATCTTGATGTATACACCCTGCTTCAAAGCTAGTCTTTCACACCTACCTGCCCTTCTCTTGGTTTCATGTTTCTCATGCGCTTTCTTACCGAACGCTGTCAATCTGCTTTTTTATCGTAATCTAGCCCGTACCACCGCCAATTTGTGTGCGCTTTCTTTAATTCCTGAGGTATATTCTGTGGTTTTTGATAGGGAGGAATAGTTGATCACATTGAGCCAAATGGTGGTGTTTGTTTTGTGCAGTCCCCAGAGAATCGAATAATTACTATGTATAAAAATGAAGGAGGAGAAATGATTTGAAGAAAAAGATGGAGGGAAATAAATGATCAGGATGGCGTAGCTGGTTCATGGGTGTGTGTATGTACACAATAAATGGCAAGTCTCACATGGCAGGCGAAGAATGTGGCTTGTGGGCCACCAACGACCGCCAATCGAAGCTTCACGCTTTCTGGAGTACTGGTGTACACATCGCACATGTAATCGCAGAAACTTGTCGATAATATTTGCATATTGGGCTCTGTCTATTATGCCATCCCCAATATTTTGGGTCTCGCTTTATCATAAGGAGCGAGTCAAGAAGCTTCGGGGTACTGGGAGAATTCCCTATCAGTATGAGCTGTCAGTGTGAATGAATGAAGGTTGTGCTAAAGAACTTTGTGCGCTTGCAACTCCGTATTTTTTTTTTGGATGAGCGTACCGCAGGGTTTGTACAGTAGTACCTGTCCCAGCCGTACGGTTCGCGCTAGCAGGGATGAGCCCTTGTTACCCTTACAACGAAGCACACATCAGCAACACTGGAACTTCTCCTAGTCTCATCGCACCCACGTTGGCAGTGGTAGATATCTTCCTATTTGAGATTTTGAAGCTTTGTGAATTTCCAATTGAAAACAACTTACCGATGAAACTACTACTATAGATATCCATGCCTAATAATCCCGCAGGTCCCATCCTAATTTCTGCTGTTGGACACTTGGGCGAGCCAGTATTGAACATATTCATTACCATGCTTCAGAGCACAGTTTTCCAGGCAATTTCTATAGAACTGTTAATTTGGTGACAAAACACTATCTATCAAGTCATCATGTGGTCTCTTGCCGCGAAACTGGATGAGTGCGTGCTTAGGCGCGGTAATCGATGATCGCGGTTAACGGGCCACTCGCGGCAGATACCCGTGCTTCCTTGCGTCAACGTGTTCTTGGCTTGCTTGCAGGTGTTCGCACCACCAACTTGACAGACAGATGGGCGCTTTCCACACTGACCGCAAGAATTGGGAAAGAAGTAAAGCTGCTGCAGTGGTAATGTGCAGTGTGCGTAGAAGCCTGAGGAGGTGCCTTGCGGGCGGTGCGGCGGCCCAATGAACGGCCGCAGCCCCGCTTTTGGCTCGTGAAGCTAGTGCCTTATTGGGACTAGCTCATCCATTACGCGCGCGTCAACCTGGTTTGGGAATACCTTCAATTGGCCCTTATACTGGCCCAAGCGACCTTATCCTCGCCTCGACCAACGATATTCCACTGCCCAAACCACATCACAGGCCGAACTTGACGATTTCCATGGTTTTGTACTGGCTAATCGGTAATGGTGCGCCCTCGGGCTCGAGCTAGTACATAATCCCGACCACTTGGCCCTATTTTGTCCCGTGACTTTCCCTGTAATTACTCAAGCATCTATGCGGCTCAATCGTTCGAGGGCCCCCAAACCGTCGGGAACACGACCTTCTGCTCCATTTCCGTCGCCATACGTCCACCACTTTGTTTCCACCCTGTCTCCCCATCCGCCCCAAGTACCACGAGAGAATCACCATCTCCTAGCCCCCGCCCGCCGTGCATTGAAGCGCTTGGAACCTTCTTCCGCTCGCTTCTCACTGGAGAATCGCGTCTAGCACGACGCGAATTAATACCATCCCTGGGCGCCTCCGCTCGCTCGGGCACGTCAGCATTCCACTCGGCCCTGCTATATCACCCTCTTTGCTCTCCTCACGCAGAATTCGCGCAGTGTTGCGGTAGAAATAGAAGCTCCACTTCCACACCACTGTTTCCAGAAGTACTCACAATCTAGGTTCCTTCATTGTGTTAGCATCTTGGATGCACATCGCCGTATCCCCGCTGCCGCGTTACAGTAGGTCTTGCCATATGAAATACGACATCATGAGCTGGAACGGACGCCGCAACATCAACGAGAGGGGACGAGTTGGCGCGCCTCGCATGTCTATCATGTCGTTCCCGGCGTCTAGTAAATGAAGCGCGGCTCGCCGCCCTAACGTTTTCGTTTATTCATCCTCTCTCTAGAAACTAAGACAGGGGGGAAGCATCCCCCCTAGCCCCCGCCCCCCGAAGCTAGTGGCTAGGGACTCAACTTTGATTTTGATCATTTTGTGGGACGACATCCCTAATGATATGTCTCGCTTCTATCTCCTAGACAAAATTGCCTCCCCTGCCAGTGCCCGGTCGACACACATGAGGCACGGACAGCGTGGACAAGTCACCGACTACCTCCTGCCGCATCTGGTTCTGGTTCATGTATCCCACCCCTCGACTTTTACCAGCCCACACCTCCTTCATGGTCTCTAATAGGACACGCAGAATCTAGTCTCGCCACAAGTCTATTCTTTCTGCCGGGGTGGGAGGGACTCTTGCTCAAGAGGATACCTAGCAACGCAACTTATGCTCAAGCAATCACGGAATTGTAGGCTCAACCCCTCACCCCACATGCGTCGGCCGAAATTGGGCTAGACTTGTACGTTTGTGAAGGGTGAGTGATGACTCTCTTGGAGGTACCGTGTACGACGACAAGGTCGCCTTTTGGAGGTGAGCTACGATAAGAGTGGTATACTTTGGGAAGGGTGGAAAAAATTTCACGTTGTGCGTTGAGCCGGCCGGTATGTATCTCTATCGGGTAGACGGGATGCCCTCCCATTTCCCCATCCTTCTTCCTACTCGCACTACATCATATGCGCACCGAATCGAATTTGGCACACACCACACTCGTCATTAACTGATGAACACATCACGGTGGCGGGTTTGCAACCTCCCAAAAGTCCAATAGGCGCGTAGACGGCTGATCTATATCGACAAGGGACATTCCATAGCCCATTGTAACAACTTGTACATGTCTTCAGCAAGTAAGCAAGCAGGACGAAGCCAAACCACTTCCGGTGCGGTGCCAGTTTCTTGCTACTCTAGCTATCTGGTGCATGCATGACATAAACGTGCTTCTATAAGACTCGATATCTTCCCCCCATTACTGACTCTGATGTCTGAAGCTTTGGCATGTGAGCGGCGGCGAAGCGGCGGAAAATATGCTGTATAATTGCGATATCCCAAGATAGAATAGGTCGAGACGTGAGTGTAAGGGACGGAAAACGAGGAAATGGGGACGGCCGATGGTACGGCGCTGAGGCCAACCACAGCTCTACCTAGTCCAGTTCTTGTCGATTTGATGATGCGTGCTTCCCAGATACGATTCCAAAGTGCTCACTCATTTTGCTCAACTACCACGAACGAACGAACTTTTGGATCGATTGCAACCAGGTGGGATACACACCCGGGTCTTATTACACAAAAAATACGATGATGGTGGGCGTCGGTACTTCTGGCGCCACTCCTTCCTTCCGAACACTCGGTCGGCCCACTTGCGGCAGTGCAAGGATTCAGCATTTCTTCGCCCCCAGATCGTTTTGGAAACTTGACACACATGCAGAATCACCAGAAGGATTCAGATCGATACAAGCAGGTGTCTGTCTCCTCAAACCTGTCACGGAACGGTCAGCTTGCAGTGCGGATGTGGCCCAACGGCTTGCGTGCCGCAGCAGCTAGCAAGTCAAATCTAAGAGTTGACATGGAGATAGGAGATTGAGATTAAAAAGAAGCGGATGTTCTCGTCTCCATGTTTCGGCTGTTTTGGTGGGGAAATGGGTAGTGCTTCGCCGTACTTTGACAAGTGTTTCCTCGCGGTCGCCCACCATTTGCTACTAGTACTTGAGGCCACAACTATGCTCGTTTCAAAAAGCGCACCTCTCCACCCGAAGGAACCTATACGCGCCACAGGAACGAATCAATTGTCTTTGCATATTCGTATGTGGGTATGTCGAGGACGAAATTATCCACTACTAATTCGTGAAGATCGTTTTGTTTTGAAGAGCCGCTCCTTGTGCCATCACCATCAACTAGCTGCAGTCCCGTCTGGTCCGACTGTTTCCAGCCGGGGCGTCATCCCCGTGGCGCATAATTGGAAGTAATTCACTGTAGTTGCAATGGTAATTTGATCTTCTATACAGCTGGGCACTTTATCTCGCCTCCCATCATTGCTAATAGTGCCATGTTCTGTTCCACTGTTGATAGTCCTTGGGCTTCCTACACATGTGCCGGCCAGGTCGCCCTGCGTATAGTAGTAATCGGCTGCGGTACGGCTGTCATGGAGAATAGCTAGTCCAGATGCATTCCACCAGGCCACGAATTGGGTCGGTCGGGCGGCCCCACAAGCGGCCTGGATAGAGTTTCTGCGATTGATGCAGTAGCAGAACCCTGCCGAAGAGGCCCGGCAGATTTTACACGCCAGGCGCGATCAATCTGCCTCGTCTGTTATATGCCAGACCATTCTGAAAGCCGGAGCCGATAGATAGAGTCGGCCCACGAAGAGGGTTATCCGCGAGCGGGCCAGGCATTTCCATTTGCTAGACCGGAGGCCTTCTCAAGGTTTTTGCATTCCGCAAGTTCCGGGGGAATTGATCCAGGCAAATCTTTGATGGCTCAATCCTGCGCCCAAGTTGCCGATCTATCAGTGCCACTCATATTGATTTCAAGCTTTCCAGGAATATATATACTCTATGACGGCGGCAGCTGTCCATATGCGGGAAACGCGGGTCTGGCGCTTACCAGGGACAGATAAAGACGGAAAACCACCCGGTGCCAGTAATAGCATGAAGAAATCGCCTAGCTAAGGTATGTATGTAGATGTCTTTGATGATCCAGTAGAAGTAGATACGGTACTTGGTAGTCTACAATGCTTCAGCACGCAATTTCGTCGACAACGGCCGACAAGACACAGACGGATTGCGAATCAGGGCCCATGCAACCTTAAGTGAGCTCAAGCCCAATTCTACACAGAAATGCGTGCTTGAAGAAGGCGAAGCCACCCCCGAAAGAGAAGCATACACGAACTTTGTGCGGGCACAAGTGAAATCATGCGCATTCATCGGCTGCACACCAGGTGTGCCACACCCACCTGCAATATATCTTGCTGTTGCCAGGGCTTTTGTTGGTCAGTTTGAAGCTGTGGTTGGAATGTACCTGCTGCAGTTTGCATCCACCCACATCCATTTTAATTGTTCATGGCCGGTAAGGGGGGAATCACAAATCTAGGTACGAGTAAATAGTAGCTTGCGACGGCAAGTCTCTGGATCATCAGATAGATGTACACATTTCGCGATGGGCAAAAAAGTTCTCGTTACATGCTGCTGCTACCCACTTGGAAGCATATGCAGAAGAAAACATTGTATACTTCCGAGAAGACTCTTGGATGCCGCGGCCGCCAGCACTTCGAGACCATTGCATGATGGATGCCACAAGTGGAGGTTGCTAACTGCTACTAGGTGATAAGGAGCATGGATTAGCCAACTGCCAGCCAAGGCAATTTTGACTACAGTACAGAGTACCTCTTGCCAGTATCCATTTGATGTGTACGCGACTGCCACCTAGCACGGTAGCAATTGCCGGACGAAAACGATCTATGTAGCCGCGGTGTGTGTCTTCTGGGAGCAATAGGCTGCCGAGTCTTCCCCGCCCATCCATGTTTCTTACTGCGGGCAGTGACCAATGGGTGGGAAGCGAGGAAACGACCCCCGGCGTAACTTGCTCCTCCTCTATCTCCCACAGCCTTGTATGGATCGATACACCGTTGGCGACAGCGAAGGCTGGAAAGAGCAGCCTGGCAACCAGGATGGGGATCGACCAGAGGTAGGGGCAACCAAGCAAAAAGGTGAAATTGAAAAGGCGGGCAGAGGGGTACCTGCTTCTCGGACCAGCAAACCCAGCTGTGGATGCAGCATGGGCCTTTTTCTAGTGGTGTGTAGGCAAAATTACCCCGCTACACCCACCGCATCCATCCTTATCACCACCAAACCCATCATCACCATCGCACGGGTCGCACAGGCCGGCGGCTAATCGAGCGACGACAGACGACCACAAAGCACTCTTGCATCTCACGCCGCACGCTTGCTTCTTGGAAACTCAACACCTCTTCCGCCTTTCTGCCAGTCTCAGGCCTCAGCCTCGCCCCCACAATTCACCTACTTCAACCACCCGCTCCACTCCGACAGGACATTTCCACCGGACACAAAGACACCATGTACCATAGTACTGTCAAGTAGGGCAATGGTCCACCAAATCCGCGTACCCTGGTTCAGTACGTCATCATCACCATCATCGTCAATATCGTCATGGTCCTATTCTTCTACTTCTCGTTTTACCCTTCTCTCGTGTCATACTCACACGACGCCTAATTCGGGAGCGAGCATTGGCGTCTCGTAGCTACTTGTCGGTGCCACCAAAGTACCTTCCAAGGATGTCAACCGCAGCCTTGTCGAGGATGATTCCTGATGGATATCCAAACGAGAAGTAGCTATCAAGGCTGCCCTTACGTTGGGGACTTTTCTTTCTTTCTCATGCTACACTGCCGCAATCTGCAATGGCCTATCAGCAACTGACATCCGCCAACCCATCTTGTCAGCATATTGGCAGGTGCTGTGGCATAGAATTTTCTAGACACTAACGTACCTATGGCTCCACCAAGTCGACTTGTTGATATCGAGGTATGGTTGGAATGAACGGCCGAAAGATGAAACAAGATGCCAATGCATGGGACGGGAGCGAAGTTGGCCCACAAAGATGGCCCTGCCACCTCTTTCTTGTTTCTCGCCTCTCTTCTTTCGTCGCCGTTAGCTTTGCTGCTGTTAACATGAAGGTACGAAGTAACTGGTCGAACACATGGCCATGCTCAATACCCAACTCCATCCATCGGAGCATCCCATCTTGCTATTAGCTAGACAGTTCGTATTTGTCGTGTTTCATCCACTCTTTCGGTGCTCGAGGGCTGCCACTATTTTTGACTCTGCCCCCCCCCCCCCCCATCCTTTCGTTTTCTATTTCGCAAACTAGCTGAGTACTTCAGCGCAGCATCTACGGCACAAATGTTAGCTACACTTAGCAACAGCAAGAGCAAGAGCAATGCGCATTTATGTCAGATGATACAGTCACATACTTATGCATGGTTGTTTCCCAAAAGTTTACCTTGGCCGTGCCTGGTACCTGGTGGCTAGGATGGCAGTGCTGCTCCGCGCCGCCTGGTAGCAAAGAAACAGCCTCCGAAATCAACGAGGAGAGCAAAGGATTTGCCCGATTTCTTTCCATCTCTACAACGTCCCAACATTCAGTTACACTAGCATGCGCGATGCCAAAAGACACGGCTCCGTATAGATATTTGAGTTTGCATATCCTTCGGGCTCGCGACAGCAGACGCCGCCCCGCACCCCAGTGTCGAGATACACAGTACACAGGAGGGTTGTTTCTGAGACATGTGCTCCCAATAAGCTAGATACAGTCCGAGCTCGAGTGTGTCCTCAACTCTCTGGAAGTCGGGTTCCTGCGCACAGTTCTGCGGCGCATTTTGAGCTTCAAGCGTGGGATGGCGTGCGCGGCAGCAGCAGCAGCAGCACTCCAGATTTGCACAGCCTCCGCTGAAGAAATACGTCTTACATACACGAGAAGAGAGAGGTCTGGCTATTCGTAGCTAGGACGAGTGTGGAGCGCCGAGATTCATGTTTTCCTCTGGTGATGCTTCAGCTTGCGACCTAGAGAATGGTTGGCAAATAAGTTTCAATTTGTTGCGCTACAAGATGCGCTTGGGCTGTCGCGTCAAATAGATGGATACTAGAGCACAACTAAGGTTCCCCCTCCCGAGTGCCTGCATTTCCCCATACATGCACCTCGTTAAAGTCTATACGACTGCTGTGTTGAGCGCCCCAAGATGTTTGGCGAGTCGCACTCCAATGCGCTCTGCTAGTTCAGTCATGATATCATCACTACTTTCGCAACATGAGACCTACGGCCTTACGCACGATGCATCTTGTTAGTTGCGGCCCGATGTTGTCAAAACGGGTGGCCCGTGTGTATCATGGTGTATCATATGCCGCTACTAAAAGCCCCGCGATGATGGGAAGGATCAAGACGACTTTTCTAGCTCTCGGATTGGCCTCCTGGCCGGCATATTTTGGCACTACCTCCCCGGATAGTCCTCACAGACGTCATTCCACCCTCTGCCTCAGAACCAGGCAGGCGCAACGAATAGCTAGGGACTTTTTCGACTCCTACCCCGAACAGCCCACGCTGCCAGGATCAAATCCGGCAGCATTGGCTTCCAGTGAAGCCCGGGCGCCGTTCCGCGCGGGGTGGGATACGGCTCCTCCGCACTCCGCTGACGCTGTTCCCAATGTGCCACAGCCAAATAGTGCCGGATCGTTTGTACAGAGCCACGAGGGATAGCTAAGTGTACAGCAGATAGCTTGACCATTCAACTGGGCGAAGGCCTTGATACGAACTTGTGGGTGTTTTATGCTCAGCCTCACATCCACAATGCAAGGGGCCGAATCGCACCGCCGTCTCTATATCACCTAGCATCCGTCTGATGTGGTTGAGAGCTGTGCTACGGACCGTGCGGATCGTACCTAGCGTCAGTTTGGATACTCCCCGGAAGCAAGAAGTGTCTGGTCCAAGAAATAGATGTATGGAATGGTAATACTCGCCAAGTGACGATGTGTGCCAACTAGACATAAATAAAATGGAATGGGGCACGGAGGAACGAGAGACTGTCTCGCTCACCGCCCTGCTCTGGATCGTGCAATAAGTCCCTTTCCAGTCCCAGGAACTGGTCGACTCACGAGACTTGAGGCTCCTGGGGGTCTGGGTCCTAGGGGCCGCTTCCTCCCTAGGCTTTCCACCCCATGACCAAATCTGTCGAGAGTTCGTTTGCTGTCCCCCCCTCCCCAGAATTTCCACTACCGCTCTTTGTATGACAAGAGTACTGAAGTCTATGCAGGTACCGAACGCCCGCACCCATCTAAATCGGGTTTACTCCTAGTCCTAGACACCTAACTCGTTTACATCTACTACACTCACCTGCCAAATGTGGGTGTGTATTTGGGGGCTGGTACAGATATATGGGAGCCATGGCATGATAGATAGACACAGCAAGAGGCTGCGTGTGTGGCTGTAACTAGCCAGGGACAAGTACAAGCATGACCTGTGGGGTGTTGCTCAGCCGCGGAGGAGATATTTTCCTCTTCCATCCTGTCCCTGTCGCCCGTGCCGCCTCCTCTCTTTGCCACGCACTCCTTCACCACCACTACATCCATCCAGCGCGGGAAGAAAGACGAATAAAACAAGACAAGCGAGACAAACGCGGAGCTTGAGCTACCCTCAAGGCGCATGCCGGGACGAGGGGGAGGGGGAAATGGTCAAAAATGGTCAAAAATGATCGCTGGAAAAAGAGAGGTGGCGATTCCCCTCTCTCTCTCTCTGTCTCTCTCTCTATCGCCGCAATGGAACACATCCAACTTCGTCCCTGCGTTCCTGCCTCTACCCGCCACCGAGGTACCGCGCAAAAGTAGCCACACTCTGCAATGGCGAACAAAGAAAGCGACTAGGCGAGAAAGCACTCCGCATTTCATCGCTTGTTTCAGGGTTTTTTGTCTTTGAAGATGGCCCGTCGATCGATCACGAGGCTGGCCGGTTTCGCGGAGTGGATTTCAGTCGAAGAAACAAAGACACGAGACGCGGCGGAGTCTGTTAAGTAGATTGGTGGGATTAGATCACCGGCCTTGGTCTCTACGCACGCCCGCCTTGTTTCTATGTTGATGTATCTTTTGGGCGGCGGCGGATCTTCCTCCTCAAGAATCCATTCCTCCCACCCACCAACGTCATGCCCACAGTCGAGCACTATGCCGATTTTGGGGAGTTTTGCGGGATTCAAGTTAATGCTTGACACTCTTCCAGCACAAGGCTCTTGCATCTTTGTTGATTACGTGGGCAGACGTGGGCGACGAGTGTTCACTGTTCATCATCGAGCGCCCACGCGGGAAACGACGTCCGGGTGGCGATGCCCTCAGGGTAAGGTCGTGTGGTTGTCGCACGAGACAACAAGGCTATGAGGAGACCCGGGAAGCTGACGCCCTGCGCGCCACGGGCTTTTGCCCATCTGTTGAATATCTGCTTTTGCTCCGACTGGACGGCGGTGACGATGGTTGTCCTTCGCCGCTGGGAACTGCATCTTCCGGCATCCCATCTAATCTCCCGCCACGTACAAGAGCGGCGGCTGCCTGCCGTGCTGGGGAAATTTCCCATTCGGTACGTCGGTAACGACTCAATTTCTGCTATTGGCTTATTGTTTCTTCGATTCCCTAGCTACGCACTATCAATATTATTCCAACGGGTCTTGGAAGGAAATTCGACGCGGGATAAGTGGAAATGGCACCAATCTGTTTTTATCCCTCACCAAGTTTGGCTCGACTCTTGCTTTCCATGCCGCGGAACTTGACAAGCCGAACGGCATCTCGTACCCTTCTGCGCATTTGCCCTCTTGCTTGTCCCCTTTCCGCTGCCGTTCTTTTTTTTTCGCCGCCGTGCATAGCGGGTTGCTGTTGCTATGCAGGAACAGCAAAGGCACGAGCGGATATGCGCTGCTCATGCGACGCACAGCGGATAGAATAAGCACCCAGCTGCTACCTACCTGTCTCTCCGCTGGGCCTTCGATATCTTTCCGCCGTGCTGCGGCAGATGTCAGATATCCGAGCAGCAACGCGTACCTGGTTGTGGCCTCTCGATATTTATGGACTTTGAAGTTGCAACGAGCAGTGCCCAGTGCCCACAGCCCCAAGCACATGTACTTTGCGTCAGAGCGGGCAAAGATGAAAGTGCGACTGTCAATAGACCACTAGGTAATCAACTCTGGAAGATTCAAAAGGTGGGTAAGGCTGGTTAGTAGCCACCTTGCGAGCTACTACTTGGTGGAATTAGAGGTGTCGGTGCTCATCCACGGCAGCTTTGAATTAGGACTCGGCACTACTTTCCCTATCTAGGTTCCCTTTGGCGACTATAAACACGGCTGGGACAGGGGTGCGGCTCTAGTTGCGCAAATAGACTGAAAACCTGTGTGTGTATGCTAACTAGCTGGTAACACACACAACTTTGGAGCTTCTATTCCGGTGTTCTAAGTTTCCAAAATTACCCCACACGCCTACCGCGCCGTTGTGGCCTACCGTACGTTGGAATGAAGATGAATCCTCATTTTCTTAGTCTCAGGTTCATCCTCCTGCTCGTCCCCTTCGCTCCCATGCCGTGCCTCTCGTGGCCCGTATGTCTTGGGGCGGCGTACGTCGGCGAACACCGTGTGGGTTTTGGACTTGATGCATGTTCAACATTTTAACTTTCTCTTCTCCTGGAAAGTAGCAAGCTTGCGATACTCTCCAACGGCTTTTGTGCTACTAACACCAGTAGGGACACACGATGGAGGTCAGTGGAAAGATGCCTGCCGAGTGTCCTCCTATCTACGTAATACGGTAGCACAGAAGTTGAGCCGACCACGACAGGTGAGACTGTTTCTTGGAAGCTGGAATCGGAATTGAGCCGGGTTTCCTTGAAGTTTGTCGTTTGTGCTCCCACAACTGGCTCGTGTGGTAAAGGCCGCGGAGCAAAGTTGTAACCAACACGGTGTAACCGGCAAGAGGCCGACAAAGGCAACTGGAGAGGCTCCGCACAAACCGTAGTAGCAAGTTTGGATGCACCCCCCCTGGTCAATGGCGTAGTTAGAAGCTACTTGGTAGGAAACGTGAAACAAGTTTCCAATTTTTCTGACAGACGCTCCCGTGTCTCGCTTACGACTTCCGGCTTACCACTGTGGGTACTTTCCCCTACTGAACTTGAAGCTATATACTGGCGAGCATGTGACAGGACCCTCCGATGACGGCATGGCATGTATCGTTGAACGGGAGTGATGGGCGATCACTTTGCTATTCCAGCAAGTGGACACGAGTCCGGACCTCGGTCGACAAAGAATGCACATATGGCAATATCGGAACGAACTGGGCGTGTCGAGGCTTCCCTCCCGCTTCCCATTCCATAACTAGAAGCAACACCAAAGAAATCTCACCTGGTGCCAACACTGATGCCAACACTGGTGCCAACTAAGAAACCTAACTCTGAGAATACTAACCACACAGCGCCCATGGAAGCCAATAGGTACCACAACAGTTAGTAGCCTCGCATACACCCAACCCACAATTTGAGCCTTTCCGCACTTCTCCTCTCAAAGACAAGGAACATCCTACCAGCTCAACCAACATCGCCACAGCCCTGACCTCTGTCATTCTGATCTTGAGCCTCGAGGTCGAGTCTTGTGATCCGCTGCACATACGGCACAGTTGAGCCTCAATCTGGACTACGCACGAGTTGAAGCGTCGAGCGTCCATGTCGAGGCTCAGGGCCGGAGCTATGCCTATGAGGAAGTATACCAAAGCTTGATAGACGGACACCAGGCTAGAGTGTCTGCGCACCTAGGAACCTGGGCGAGTTGGTAGCTGGACAAATACTAGATACTCTCGATAACAGCAATAACACATGCTAGTTAACATAGTCTCTACTAGGTTTTAACTGAGACCAGCCTTGACAGCTGTCAAGCCTCAGGAATCCATCCATCTGTCCCAAATCTCAACGCAAGTACCATACCATAGGCTTTCATAGCTTTGTCACTACTTCTTGCCTACCATACCCTGCCCTTGAATGCATAATCCGTACCTACACCCATACGGTGATACTTCTAGCTTCCATCTCCCCCACCCCCCCCCCCCCAACTCTGAGAAGACTATTCAAGATCAAGGATCAATGAACCTAGGACCATCTGGCTCGCCGATATTAACTAGCCGGTAACTTGTAGCTTGGCAGCACCTCCTCACATTCTAGTTAAGATGCCCACAGAAGCCGCTCACTTGAAACAAGCCCAAGCGTCTGGATAGTAACAACCGGAGAGCTAGCCATCTCCAACGCAGAAGCATGTAGCGTCACCCCCCGGCCATTCATAGGTCCCAGGGCAAGGGAAAGACCAAAATAGTTCCTTCTTGGCGAGGACCCTCACGAGCCAAAAATCTTACATATCTCAGATATCTGGCTCACAAACAGCCGGCACAAGATTAAGACGGGGAGGGGATCGCTGCCGGCCAGCAACCCAGAAGACCACCACGCGTAGGAAAATAAACACACGCCCACGATCGAGGCTTTCATACACGCAAGTAACATGCTGTCTCGGAAGGGTAGTTACATCCAAAACCAGAGCTTTCTTTCTTTGCTCAAAGACAATCCAACCGGCACACACACCTGGTTGTGCGCGTCTCGGTTTAGAACCTCACACCCCTCAAGCCCAAGTCCAGTCGAGTACTTCCAAAAAAAAAAAAAAAAAAAAAAAACGTAGCCAAGTACGAAGCCACCACGACGCATCCACTTCCACTTCCACTTCCACACACACGCCCCATACCCATAGCTCGAATCCACAGACACACCCCCGGGGGGGGGGGGGGGGGGGGGGGGGGGGGGGGGGGGGGGGGGGGGGGGGGGGGGGGGGGGGGGGGGGGG
>JAKWBI020000705.1:0-23369 GCA_022664585.2 Zalerion maritima | reverse complement strand
CCCCCCCCCCCCCCCCCCCCCCCCCCCCCCCCCCCCCCCCCCCCCCCCCCCCCCCCCCCCCCCCCCCCCCCGCGCGGTAACTGGCTGGGACCGCGATTGGCACCGCCGCCCCGTCGTCTTGGAGAGCCCCGTAAACTACGTCCCGGCCAGGAGTAACTGGCACTTTCCCTCGCGGTAAGTAGCCTATGGGGTTGTTGATGCGCGAGGTTATGATCGAGGTCATTTGCTGGGCGTTTCTCCCGTCCGGCGTCCGCTATCACGAAAATGGCACCGATTAGCTTGGTTTCTTCCCGAGTCGCGAGGGGAACTAGATATATATATATATATATATATATATTCTTCATCGCCTTTTTATGCATCTCAGTTGAGCAAGTAAATCCATCTAGCGAGGAAATAAACAGCCGGATTGAACTATTCTATTTGTCTTGTGCCAGCACTACGGAGGCTCATACGTACTATATCTGCATGAAAAATCAACTACAAGCATCGAGAGTGAGAATATGTATATAAAAATTGTTCGAATCAATATTTCCTCCTCCAGTAATATCCTCAAAACCTCCAAAGACAACGGGAGCAAATTTCACTTTGTATGCCAATGTTCAAGTAAAAAATATCTTCACAAAATAAAAATGTAAGACGGAAACAGCGATGACAACGTTACTCCGTCTCGAGACACCACAATATATGAGAAACATAAATAAGAGTTCTCGTTAATGTAGCAGATTTGGAGTCGACCTAGGAATAATAATATATGACATGACAAAAATTCTGTTCTCCCAAGATTCTCATCTCAAGTCGCCTAATTGTAGCCTATCCGCCTTCCGGGCCGGTAAGAGGAAGAGAAAAGTGCGGTCCGTCGTCATTATTGCAATGCAGTGTGGCATGCGTCGAGCGCGGTCTATTAGGTATCCTGGATTTGGTTGTTGTCGACGTGGCAGTGTTCTTCGTGTTTGGTCGTGATAATCGTAGTCGTGAAAATGAAGACGAGGAAAATTGTCGCAGGTCGTACAAGATAATGGTGATGTGAGTATATGGAATGATCGGAAAAAATAACAATTAAACACCGTCAACGCCAGCCAGCCGACCCAATCCACCTGTTTTTATATAGCAGTAGCCATGCAGTCATATCATGAAGCAAAAATGGCCTTGTTCAACCATTTAGAACTGGAAGGCACGGCGGTCGATGTAAAGATCCCTGTCGTTCGCATGGTAGGGATCCCGGCGACGGTCCCGAGTATCGCGGTACTCGGGACGTCCATGGCTGTGGCTGTGGTTGGCGCTGATGTCGATGTGGTGGGAGTGGTCGCGCTCATATTCGATATCTCGGGCGCGGCGACGGCGGGAATCTCGGATACGATCGGACATGTTGACGATCTCCAGAACGTCCTCCTGATTAAATAGTTATTATCACGTGCCAAATCTTGGTTGGGAAGAGACAGGAAGCATCGGTTCCAACGTGCTATACCACGTGAAAAACTACTCTAGAATAGGTGATGCGGGGTAAAACTCACGTATTTGAGGTATTCCATGATATAATAGAACCACTCAGTCTCCTCATACTCATAGCCCATTCGCTCAATAGCCTCCTTGCAGACGAGATCTTTGGTGATCTCGGTCCACATGTCGGACTTCACTCGCTCCTCGCGGCCATGGCTGTGCTTGTCGTAAATCTGGACGCTCACGTTGTGGTCCCTCTCCCGTTCGGCGGAATCGGCGACGACGAGGGCGCTGCCGCTGCTGCGGGGAGTCGGCTCGACCTCACCACGCTCGGCAATAAACTTGGAGCGACGGACGCCGCTGTAGCGGGACCACTCAACCTCGGCCGAGCCGCCACCCACTCCGTTCATGCGCACCTTCTCGGTTCCGGGGGGAACATCCACAATGGTCCAGTCCTTGGTGTGGCCGCTATAGGCCTCGCCCATGCGACCGCGAGAGTCGATGCGGCTTGTGATGTAGTCGGCCTCCTCACTGTAGCTTGGAGAGGGCGAACGGAGAGGTGCAGCAGAGTGAGACCTATGGCGTCCGTCCGACTCGAACCTATAGCGGTCGTGGTCGATGCGGACGTCCACTTCAGTGTCGTCGTGGTAGTGCGGCGGAGCGCGGCGCTCCATAGACCTGTGTCTTATGGGGCCACGGCTCTGGCTGCGATGCCGTCCGGCGCTTCGAGAGTGTGAGTGGTGGATGTCGACGTCAACGTCTGTGTGGTGGCGGCCGTGGCGGCCGTGGCGGTGATCAATATCAATGTCGATATCAGTCTCGTGTTGTACCCTGCGGGGAGGAGGAGGGGGAGTGGGAGAGCATGCACGAATCATGCCTATAAATTTGCATGTGTTAGTACTGTATCCGGCGTTTCAAATTGGTGACAGGAGAAAGACCTACCATGATCAACATCGCGCCAATGGGTGACGACTTCTCGCTCGATCGTCGGTCCTTGAATCTTCTTGGGCATGGGAGGGGGAGAAGGAGTGCATTCGCGTTTACGATGATCAACGTCGGTCCAGTGGGTGACAACGTCTCGCTCGATAAGAGGGCCCTGGATGGTCTTGGGGGGAGGTGGCGGGCTGGGACTTCGCTCCTTGTGGTTACAGGTCTCCTCGATATCAATCCTTGTCCTGCAGCGCTCTGCCTCGATGCTCCTTTCGCGACCCACGATTCTGACCCGACCGTTGTCGGGGCTCACCGAGCGGGCGCGGTCGACCAGACGAACTCGCTGCTCAACAGGCGGACGGGACCTAGATCTAGCACCACGCATAACAGGGCTGGGGCTTCGCTCAACGCGGGCCGGGCGTCTCTCCTCGTAGCGTACTGGGGAAGGGGAGCGGCGGCGGGAGTAGCCCTGCTCGACCTTCCGCGACCGGAGCACCATATCCATGTCCCGAGGCTCCTCGCGTTTGATAAAAGCTGGGGTGCGGCTCCGGGATGAAGATTCGCTCACGCTCACATCAACCTCCGGTGCGCCGCGGCGGTCCCGGGAGATGTAGTACTCGTCACGATACCTCGACATTTTTACTGATATGCTGTTGTCGGAATAAACTATAGATCCGAATGCGTATATTTGGTGAAAATATGAGTTGTTGGTGAATGTGGTGTGGTATTCCGGGTATTACTCTGGTGTGACCAGAAATGCGAGGATGGTGGGGTATTATATCAGGTGGTTGCCGCTGGTTTGGAGTCGGCACACAAGCACTGACTGACTGTATACGTAGTATAATATTACCGGCAGCCAAGGGTTAGTTCCTCCTTCTGCAACGGAGCAGGGAAGGAAAAGACGACGAGAGGTGAGGTTGTATTTGAAGGAGTCAGATGAAGTTGTGGAGAAAAAGTAGAAGAGAAAAAGAAGAAAGGCACAAGCCAAGGAGGGCGGAATGGGAAGTAGCACGAGGTGGTCTTTAATTAGGAAAAGAGGGGGGTGGGACTGCGGACGGACGACCAAGAAGATGAGTGCCAGGAGACCAACGTCGTCATCCCACAGCTCCGGCTGAGGAATAGCGCACGATATTATAGGGCAGCCGTGATGGGGGGTTGGTTCGAGGTGGGCAGCCCAAAAGACAGAGAAATCAGGGTACCGCCGGGAACGCAGGGTGCTGCCTGTCTCGATTCTCGTATGACAGGTTATTGGGCAACAAGATGGATGGTGGTGGCATGCGTCCCCAGCGTTAGACAGACATGACATTTCTGAGCATAGCATTTCCGTCGAATCTTCTCGACGGTATCCGTTCCTCTCGTCAACTTGTCTATCGCCCTCTCACACACGCGCCCTCGTCTTCGGTAGTCTGGACTTTCAAACAAGCAGCTGTATGGGAACTAAATGCTCGAGCCCCAAAATATCACTCCTAGGTGGGCGTATCGCCCACTGCCGCCGTAAGCATTGGGGCTGTTCTCTCAAGCCAGACTGCGAGGCCCTTTTCCTCGACCCTATCGGCCACAGACCACAGACCACAGCAACATAACCGCTTGCGGACTGTCTTGCCGCACGTTGGCATGAGTAGAAAGGCTGTGCGGCGTCAAGGAGGAGTGTGGCGGGGTTTCGCCGTCCCTCATCAACGTGATGGAGGGGTAAAAAATGGTTCACAATCCCACCACATCTCGATACACGACCGAACATCCTTCCAGTTGCACACTAGCGTGCTGGTAGGTATCCTTAGATTCTGTGCCGCAGTGTGTACATGCTAGAGCATAGGCGAGAAAGGGGCATCCACAGAATGAGAGTCTCTTCCCGCTGCTTGGCAGCTTCCAGCACAAGTAATATTTGCAAGCATGTCAGTCATACAGAGAAAACCAGTCGTCAAGTCCCTGTATGATGACATACATAAAATGAAAACTCTCATGAACGGTGCGGGATCAATGAAACGCGATCCCATGGCAATAAGCTCGTCGGAAGCTCTTCGCACATGTCAGGGTCCCGCTTTCCACATGCGAGCATGCCAAGTTTGGGCGTTGAAGGAAAAAGTCCAGAAACCCCGTTGGTGCGCTACCTTGGGTTGGGATTTTTCCAATTGTCAAATCGTGGTGCGGGCAAGAAACTTGGCCATCGCGACGACTGACGCAATTGTGCGTCTGTCCCCCAATGGGGCTCAAAAATAACCCTCCAAAATCTGGGCCGTGGAATATACCCATCCCCTACGCTAATCTCAACTACCGGTGCGGTCCCCAGCAAACCAAGCTTTCCCCCAGTGTTGTAAATGTAGAGGTGTCAAGCAAGAGCAAATCCCCTTGACGTCGAAAGTCGAGGGCCCATATCAAGCCGGACTAAAGTTTCTCGTATCCTATCGTGGTGGTGAATCTTCCCTCCGGAGGTAGCGACAGACGAGAGAAACTGCGGAACTTTTCTGTGGATGTCCGTGGTGGCCTTGGGCAGCGATGGCCCACCATAGTCAGCGATCGGGCTTAACCAACCATCGCCACGGTGCCCAGAGCCGCAAGGGTTTCGCTGCCTCGGACCCGAACCCAGCAATTAACACTTCCTTCCGAATACGTGGGAAATGGGGAAATGCAAAATTAGATAATCCCTCTCAAACACCCTTGATGGGACAGGAAGGCCTGGTCGGCGTTGGGGTTTCCTGTGCAGCGAGCGGGAAATGGGTTCGGCGACATCAGAGGTTGGTAAGCTCTGGTGCTAGACTTCTGTTTTCGCATGGCGCCGAGGAAATAAACGGCATCGAAAAGCAAATCATACATTTCTGCGGATTTCTTGCTGGCGCGCTGCACCATACACCCCTCACATGATTCCCATTCCGCATGTCCATCTCGTGCCGTTCATCAAATTTCAGTGGGTTGACAGAAGCAAATCCCCAAAGAGGGTTAGCTCCCACAGGTGTTAGTCACCGCAGGTGCATGATCTTGAATAGAGCACATGCCCCAAGGTGACAGACAGATCGTGGCTGGTGGGGGCTGTGCCATCTGGACCATTTTTGGTCTTCTTTTGAGTGGCGATAATTGAACTGGGGACGGATAGCGCCGTCGGTTCTCCCCGCAGGACGAACAATAGGCTCCAGTAGTGAAGTGGTGGCCACGTCCACAAGTATCCTCATCAAAGCTTCTTAGAAGCCCAACTGGATTTATTCCGCTTATTGTCCATAGATCGCCAACGACCTAATCCGGTCGGGGGGTGGGGCCGGTTTTTTTGTTGCCCGTGGCCAAAAATGTGGAGGGTTGGGTCCGTGCCGAGGCCAGGCCGCTGTCGCCGGATCGAGCCGTGACGTTTGTCTTATTCTAAATAGCAACGTCAATCAAAGTGAAGGAGGCAAGGACAAGGTCGAGTTCGCATAGTCGGTAGTTGGGAGTACATACGGTTCAGTACAGGTCCAGATGGTGTATGTCTGAGGTTCGAGAGATATAATGTAAAGGGAATTTTACGACGACGATCCGGGACAGACCGCCCCGGGCGGTAGTGACTGCTACTTTTGCTTAGGCAAGCTTAGGATTCAAGGTACTTCTCTTCCTGCTCGGTCTCTTTTTTGGCCTTCTTTCCTTCCCTGGCAAGCCTGGTCCTTGGTTGTCATTACTATGTGCCTCCTGGCGGATGCTACTACTGTAGTGCCTTCCCACAAACCCAAGACGGGCGGCATGGAGACTTTCACCTTAATGTTCCTTCCCTCGAAGGTCGAAATGGACCTCGACAGCCAGGAACATCGAAGGTGTGCAGTGTAGCACGTGAGAGGTGGTGACAGCCAATGCAAAGAGAAAAACTTGGCAGTTGCGTATACCTGGTCCCTGCCAAAGTATAGGCTTACATGACGTCACCGTCGGGGAACAACGCAGAAGCCCACTCAACAACCACTGTCCCGTCGTCTGACCATTGAAAATTCGGGACCGACTTCAGATATTTTTGACATACCTGGTCCTGGCCGTCAAGGAAGCTTAGTTATATCGATGGATATGTGTTCACCGCTACGAATGTCGACATATTCCCATCGTGCGATGCGGCCAGGGTTAAGGGTTATTCTCAAAATCTTGTCTCGAGGTAGCATTGAACCGAAGAATGAACGCCTATAGCACAGTTTGGCGGCTGGGAGTATAGGTTTGAAGTCATGGCTGATAGTATGTAATATATAGGTAGCAGTTTCGGGCTTGTCTTGCTTTTTGACAGTTTTTGAAAGTGAGAATTAATTGAGAACACAATTTGTGATGGGAAACCGATCAAGGTTGGAATGTTGCTCGGATCGACTCGGCTCACCTCGCCAACCAGCAATGGCGAAGATAGACGAGTCCCCCTTCAGCATTCTAGGCGTCATGTCACGGTTGAACAGTACCACGATCACAGGACGTCGGGAACAAGCACTCGCAAACACAACGACAGGGATCCAAGCTGCGCAATTCTTTGCGCGTAACCCCATTTTGCGAATGTACCATTGCATGGTCCCCCCGCTGTGGGCGCCATGTTTTGATGCCTCAATCCTTTTGAGTTACCATGCGCACCACCGGGTGCGGGCTACTTGAGAAATGAGATGTATAGATAAAGTGATACAAGGGAGATATCATCACGGTGATCTTGCTAGTCTTATGCCAGAAGTACCCAAAATACCAATGCATAATCCCCAGGCTGGCTCTTCCAGCCGAGCAGCCGCTTCAAACCCTTGCCGTAGACTATGTAGATGTACAATCTTGAACCAGTTACCCCACATGAGCAGCCCTCCATATCTTATTTACCAGCCCCAGCACTGGAATCTATTTCCTCCCCTTTGGGTCCGCGGGGAAAGAAACCACAACCTGGTTCATACTAGTTTCTTTCTTCCCCCTGCTCCTCCGCCTGCAGGAACACCAGAGTACAAGGACAATAGCAAGTAAAACTAGCGCACCAGCTCCAATGCCTATTCCGATCCAGAGCCAGGGAATCTCGGTCGAAGATTTTGTCTCACATCCCTTGATGGGACCGGTAGTGATCGCTCGCGCATCCTCCCATTCACCATTGGCGTAGTGAAGCTGAACGATGTTGCAGCAGTAGCTGACGTAGAAGATCTTGAGGTCGTCATCGGAGGGTGTAGTAACAAGTGAGAGGTCATGATGGTAGAGGTGTGCCTTACCAAACGCTTCGTGTTAATATCAAAGTCATGGCGGTGGGCGGGCGCACCGGGGGAGATAGAGACGCTTACCCTTGGCCACTTGCTCTCTTCTTCACGTGGAATCTTCATCCACTGTAGAGCCCCACGATTACTCGGTTGATTAATTCCGGACAAGGAAACTCCGTATAGATTTGAGTCGTTCCCTATATACCACACGCTAGCTTCGTCGGCATCATCGCGACTACCTCCCCCAACTCTGTGGGATATCTTGATGTGTTCAATGTCTTCTCCCCATTGCGACAACATCCCATCATCTTCCTGGCCTTTGCTTCCGCCATTTAAGAAAGATCCACTGAGACTCATGAACTCAGTCGCCGCCGTTTCGTTCGTCGCCGACGCCAACGGTTCCGGGAGCGGAGAGGGAAAAGTACGGATATCCATGGAGAGTGAGGATTCACTGAAGTGCGAGATTTGCATGGCCGCCCCAGTGGAACGAAAGAGCTGGTGGGGGACCAGGCTCACTACCATGAAGCCCGATAAAACACCTCCCTTTATTGTTGCTTCGCTTCTCGCTCCCACAAACACACCTAATGCTCTGTTGGGAGGCCGGAGCTGGGAAACGTGGGTACGAACTGTTGCTCCCTGGCCATCAATCCTATTTTGCTCGATATTCCCACTAGTGTCACGGTAGAAGGCTCGATATATGTGCAGGTCATCGCCGAGATTATAGTCCTGCATCAGAGTTTCAATCTCGGTGTCCTCGCTGTGGAGCGGCCATAGGTCGTTAAAGACAACAAAATTCAAGGTTTCAATGGGGGTTTGCTCGTAAAGACCGTTGGCTGGATGACAGCTGTGCTTGGTACCCACTAAACGGCCGCTGTCTTCTTGGTAGAATATAAAAACCTGTTCAATGTGAAATTAGAGAAATGTGTACCAAGACTATCTAGACAGAACTTGTAAAATCGGAGGCATGGGGATCGGGTAGAATTCAATATTGATGAACTTTACTTACGCCATCTTTCCCTGTCTCATTCCCTTTCCAATGAGAGCCTGAAATAGAGGTCCCTTGCCGAGGTGGATGGTCTACTGGTGGCTTGATATAATTTTCATCGTCGTCGCCAGTCGGGATGCTAGGCATGGTGGTGTTACTGCAGAGACTGTATCTAACAACTCGAGATGTGGGCTCTTGGAAGACGATTACAGCGCCGTGACCTTCCTTTCCAGTCCATGCTGCAAGGTTGATTTTGGATTCGGCCACTACTAGGATTGTCATGACAAGGAGGCAGACTAGGGTCATAGGCCTTTGAAAGCGAAGTATTTTCGTCATGACGAGGTGTTGTTTTAAACAGCCGCAAGGTAGAAGAGAGAAATGATTCGGAACTCTCGAAGGAAGAAATTCGTGCGTGATGCTAACAGTCCTCGAGTGAAATCTTGAGATCTGTATGTACCTTCTAACTTTACAAAACATTATTAGTTTGTCGTATATATACCCGGATGAACTGAGCGCAAATCTTGAACTCTCGACCCATTAGTATACTGCGCACCTACTTGGTGCTCGTTTGGGCTCAACTTCATCTTCCGCGTTTGTGTTGTACACGGATCCGCAGCAGCGCAAACACCGGGTGCAGTACGGTAGTACCCATCGTCACAGCCTCAATAGCACCAGTGCTCACAACATCAGAGTTCCAGGAACGATGCAAAGAATCGTTTCACCCAAACGCTGTGGAATTAAAGCTAGACGACCATGAATGCATTCGTGGAATAGTCCGCAGCCACAAATCCCCGAGCTTTGGCATGTACAACGTTGACTTGGGTTGGAGTATGGAGGCCTCTTTATATCCCCCTGAACTGGTGCGATGTGATACCTAAAGTTTTGACTCAGGTTCAACTCTCGGAGCTTGAAGTCGGCGCCGGGGCGACAACTTACTAGGGCGGTGGTGGCAGAACTTCGACACTAAGTGACCTTGACTTGGACTAGTCTGACTTGCACATGACAAGTGAGCATGGGAAATCCGCTGATCAGGTGTTATCCAAAATGGATGTGGCCCATGCACCATGACGTAGAAATCCACTCCACTGTTGCTGTAAGCATTATCTAATCGGGGATAATCATAACTCAGCGAGGGATATTACCGTGAAAAAGGCGAAGAAAGTCAAAGATAGAGCGGCGATGGAGCACCATGGGTGCCAAAGACGATGCATAAGGAAGATGTCAGCCTTCTGAAATGGTCACTTAATAAAGTGGCACTTACTTCTTCTGAGCGAGGGTCACATGGCAGGAAGGGGTATAAATCGACCTCTCTTCATCCTAATTTTACTCCTCGCTATCATCAGAATCATATAGCTCACCAAATACCAGTGACCAGTCTCTCCAGCCGTATTTGAAATTCAGTATCACCTTTCGACCAGCCACCCAAGAGACTTTCCCGCTCTCTTCTATGCGAGCAACAGCCACCAGAAACATGACCAAGCCCCTCACCCACGCCAAAATCACCCCCCACCGCTCCTCCGTGAGGGGTCACTCCAACCATGGCTGGTTAAACACGTACCACACCTTCAGCTTCGCCAACTGGTACGACCCCCAGTTTGTATCATTCGGGTCCCTGCGTGTGCTTAACGAGGACAGGGTGAAGCCCAAGACAGGGTTTCCCACGCATCCCCACAGAGACTTTGAGATCTTCAGCTACGTGCTGTCCGGAGAGCTCACGCACCGAGATAGTCTTCTTGGCGGAAAAGAGAGCGATGACAAGGACCGGTTTTATCGGATGAAGAGGGGTGATGTCCAGTTCACGACCGGAGGCACTGGGATTGCGCACTCGGAATTCAACGAACATACGAAGAATGCGGTCCATTTCCTCCAGATTTGGGCAATTCCATGGAAGAGGGGACTGCCGCCAAGGTACCACACTATGAACTTCGACGACGAGGAGAAAAAGAAGGGGTTTGTGACCATCTTGAGCCCGTTGAAGGGGGGCCCTGAAGCGACAGCGGAGGAAGAGAAGAAGGCGGAACCGACTGTAGAAGAGACAATCCCAATCCATGCCGACTTTGCTATGGGTGCTGGTATCATTGCCCCTGGTCAAGCTTTTGAGTGGATCGTCGGTGGAAAGGCCACGGAGGCGAATAAGAGAAAGGTTTATGTGCATTTGCCCATGATGAAGAAAGGAAACTCCAAAATTCGTCTTGCTGGGAAAGAAGATGACGCTGATGCGGTGCTCGCTGAAGGTGATGGAGCGTTCGTAGATGCCGTTCACAAGGGCGATAAGTTGTCAGTAGAGAACATTGGCGAGGTGGAGGCGGAGGTAGTGGTTCTGGACACAGCTTGAGACGTTGGTTCGGCCTAAGGTATTAATTGGAAATAGAAGGATAAAGAGAGATTAATCTAAAGCCAAGAATCGTTCGGAAGCCAAACAGTGGGGAGCAAATACGAGATGTGACGGAAGTAGCAATGGACAGAATGATATCTACACGTGTCTGGCGCTGCACTTGCTTGAAAATGGGTTTGGTCTCTTGCTGCCCTAATTTAACTGTGGAAGGAGCAACTAGATGTTAAACAAAAAGTCTGTTTGGGGCAGGTAGGTGGTCTTTTCTTGCCCTATGCCTACCATATTAGGCGGGCAATGCGTTCTCCTCTCTAGCAGTGGGAGCAACTACAACCCACTACGTAGATATATGCAGTACGAAATTACCCAAAGCAGTCTCTTCTACTTCTGCCGGATCAAACAACCTCAGGGTCTCTAGTATTCCAGACCGTCATTCACAATTATATATTAGTATTCACTACACCAGACGCGGGTTCAATTCCCTTCTCAACATCACAACACACGATGGGAAATCCACGCCGGGGATATCATCATGAGAATGAGCCCCGTTTCTTGCCCGAAGACACCCACACTGTCATCGTCTCCCACATTGGGCAAGCAAACCACATTCTCCGAGACTTCTCTGAATTGTTGCATATTCGGATCGACGAGAGCAGGCTAAGGGGTCGGGACCAATACCAGGATCACCGCGAGATTGCCAAGTATGTGGGCTTGATACAAAAGGTTCTGGAAGACATCGCGGAAGCTGCCAGACTCGGTATGCTCCCCACTTTCCATCAGCTATTGGGTCGTTGTTCGTTTCTTCCAAGAGAGAAAAATGTAGCATTACTGAGCACTAACAATTTCTTGCTCACACTAGAATCTGTAAGCCGGCAAAGGCGCGACTAGGAGCTATCGCGTGGAATGGGCAATAGACGTGTCGCAATTTCCGGCGCGGTTGTTCACCAGGGCAGCGAGGCATCACCACCTGTACATGGACGCTCATACACCAAAGCGCCCTACCCTGTGGCTTCTTCCCCCAAGGGGCCGAAGGCCTCCCGTCCCGATCCTAAGCGACGGAAGACAAGACCGTCTACCCATTCCCATCCCATGACGCTATCTTCGCCATCACATCTCACAGCAACCCTCAAGACATCTCTCGACGAGATTATTTCAAGTTTCATGGCTCAGCGTCCGCCGGCGGGGGAACTGGTTGCCACGAGTGAGGAGAAGCAACAATTCTATGAAGCTATATTTCACAAATGGAATACGAGCGAACCCGTCCCGCTGCGCGAGACGGTACAAGAATTCCAGTATTGTTGGTCCAAGATCTAGGAGAATTGCCCCTTCCGTGTTAGCACGCTATCGGAGGCTAGTAATATCAGCGGGGCCTCCTTAATGGACGTCGAGCCCACCGAATCCCAGGCCAGGGGGCGGCAATCGCTTCCCTTCCAAGACTTCGAGGGCAAAGTCATCGTGTATCTCCGACACCCCCCAGGGAGAGCAGAGGGAGACGAGCAGGTGTATGAGCTTGTGGATGCATTGCAGCGGAATCTCAATGACTATAAGGCTCAGATCATACCCGACAAGGTGCCTTCTGTCGTTGACAGCCACATACTTTCATACGTGACTTTTGCGGCATGGGACAATCTCGTTCTCCAAGAGTTCTCGCGCTTCAACCTCCGGGTTGCGGTGTTCTATTCCAGGATGCACCTCAAGGAGCTCGTCAAGAGCCAGAGGGATGGTAGTTCAGACTTGGAAAGGGTGGCGGAGTTCCCCCAGAAGATACCAGAGGGGGATTTGCTACCCATAAATCTCAGAATCGATGAGTTTCCCTTCGAGTTACCAAGAGAAATGCTCGATTTTTACAGGCCGGTAATATCGGTCCGAGAAGAAAGCAGCAAGAGTATTGCACGAAGAAACAAAAGGTTGGTGAATAAGAGGTGTCCACAAACTGCGGATATCTGCTAGGAAGCGCTTGAAAATATATAACGGATCGAATGAAAGATAGCAAGGCTTGGGGGAAGAGGACGGTGTTTTGTCAGCGATTTCGCGTATTTTACTTTTTATTGAAATAACAGCTTTGGTAAAAGAATAGACAACAGAGACGTATCATAGTGCTTCCTCCAGACTCATCACCAGTAGCATCACTTCCGGTGATGTTTTCAATTCCGCTTCACCATTCGCCAGGTAACGTAGTAGGGGCAACTGGCACAGTCAACCAAGAGGTAGTTCAATTATATATATTTTTTTCCTAGCTTCGCGAGGACAGCAGCTCAATGTCAGAATGGCAAATATAGAAAACCCTGTGTGTTGGCAGATATCGACCACTCGTTCCTACAATAGCAACGTTCTTGTTTCTGTTTCTCCTAGGCCGGGAGGAAAGCTTGTGTTGCCAGATACGGGAAGAATGAAAATCATCAACAAGAAAGAATCAGAGAGTGTGAATGCCCCTAGGTAGGAAAGGAGCATATCGCACTCGGGTCGGCTATTTGTCTCATCGAGAGAGTGAGCTGGAGCGGAACGAACCAAAGTCATGATGCCATTTCTCCCTCGGGAAAGCTCCGTGGGCGCCTGAAGAAACACGACAGGACGAATAGGTGCCCTTCCTCTGGTCCATGTCGATGGGAAAGAAACTCACATTTCTTGATCCTCTCCTCGGCGCCCAGAGTCCCCGCCTTTGTCCCGCCAAGATGAGATGAGGCCATCGGAATCCGTACCTGTCTCGGACCGAAGCTTTGTTTCTCTGGTTCCCAATTTTAACCGGTGTTGTCCATCCACTCATCCAGCCCATCCCTTGGCAGCTAGGCCGTGTAGATATATCATAACCCACGCCTTCCTAGAACTGCCGGAACTCCCCAGTTGACCATTTCCTTTGTCATTTGCAATGCCAGTTCGGGTGGCACACGGCTGAACAGTGAGCACATACATGCCGTCAGATCAAAGCATTACGGCAGACAACAAGATCAGTCAGCCTGGCTAAATCAATACCCATGATTGGTCTCGCAGAAGGAAGAGAAGAATGCGCTAAGTGATAGATTGGCGGTTGGGAATGATGGCATTCCAGAAGACAGTCAAATCGGGTTCGAAAACGACGACAACGGAAGCAGCAAATCAGACTTACGAGACTATACCGCACACAGTCTTATCAAAATCTGAACCCTCTTCTTTGCGTGGAACACACAGATGTAGCCAAATGCAAAAGAAAATTATACATGTCCCAAAGACCGGTGATGTTTGTAGACGGAGTGAGCGAGATCTTCCTATGCCGTGTGTGTTTCTTGTGTTCCGGGAATAAGGGGGAAGCCTAAAGAAACTGTTATATCTGCTATGCAGTTTATCACGCAAAGAGCAACCCTGAGAAATGAAGATCTTGACGTGGTATACGCAGCTGTTCATAGTAAGAAAGTGAAGTTTATCGAATGGAACAGAAGACTATTTCATGCGTGGTTAATTCAGCCACCGGGATCATGATATGGACACAAAGGCCTGTGGTCTGGTGGTGCGGAACTGGTAGTCGGAAGGGTGGAGACTGGGGAATTTCCAGCCTCAGATTTATTAGGGGGCGCACCTTCGGTCATTCTGTGGGCTTTCAGTTGCTTCTTCCCGATACGTCATGTTTTTGGTTTGATGAGTTGTTGTACGTGTACGTGGCTTCCAGCAGTAGCACCTTTCTAGAGACCTTCTAGACCACGTCAGGATCACTCGTCCACGACATGGTCAAGATCCTTCAGAGCAAACATTCATGTTCGCTATAACGTGGCTTACGTGGATCAATTGCTGCATAGGCCCCTAAGTCTCTGCACATACAGTACTATGAGAGTATTGCACCCCACGGGCGCATCTACCACATTGCACATTATCTCCGAGACATTCCCCGCCGCGCTCGCAGTGTTCCACTTATCCCAGGCGGTGAAAGCGTGCACGTTTGAGGAGCGGGGTTTGGGTATGTTTATCGCTAGCACAGCATATGTGCAAATCCTCGAAGGTGAGTTCAAGAAGACAAACAAGGAGTAGTCGCATCGCGAAGTCGAAAAGGCTGGCTACCGTAGGTAGTGAGGCCACTTGGTGGCGGCATGGTGGTTGCAGCTGCCAATTACGGGTGATATCTTCGGAAAGGGCAAAGAAACAAGTTGTTGATATAGAACAAAACTTGGAAGGAGCCAGACCAGTTATGAGAACCTATTACCTATGAGGGGAATCGCAATACGCCCCGTCTCTCGCAAAGGGTTACCTTCATTTTGAGGCAAGAGCTGGCTTGGCTGTCACGTTGGGTCCTGACCTCCACCCAATCCGATTGTGCCACAGACGGGATGGAGCACTTGGCCAGTCTCTTCTCAGTTTGGGCTGTTTCGAGGACAGCACTGCTGCTGCTAAAATTGGCCCTGTCATACTTTTCATGAACGGTTTGCAGGCGCTACTTTCCGCGAGAATCAGGGACTTTGGGGCACACCCTGGGGAATCAATGACGTCCATGACTGTAGTTAGTCGGCAGCGCCGCAAGTGCAACCCTAAAAGACGGGGTCAGAGCCTCCAGTTAGTTCGAGACGCCCATTAAAATTTGATTGGATACTATGGGGACCTCTCATTGTTCATACTTCCCGTAGACAATCATGGTCAACAAAATGCTGCTCTACAATCCGAAAGGAGAAAGTGACTCGGCATCGAGTCTGTCATGTCAAGTCAATATCCATATCTATTCTATTACAAGCTTCCAAGCCCAACGGGTTTACAATTTCACGAACCTTTTGGAGTGCGGCATCATTAGCCCCCTTGCCCCTGTCGAAAGACCCTTGACCTTGTTCGGTACATATGGCCGGGATATGGGAGAGAAAGTCGTTACTTGTCCTCCCCGCTTCAGCCAGCTTCTCCTCCTTGAAATACTATCACAACCGGGACAGTCGGGACTTGTACAGGAGGTTCTCTCCTACCTGGAGGGGAAAAAGAACTGAGGTTTGATATAGAGCTAATACTTTAAGGAAATGAATGTTTGGCGACTGCTGCGGCTTTCATGGTTGATTACCACATGACGAATTTCGGCTTAATATTGGATCGAGGGTGTGTCTGAGGAGCAACTGCCTTCCGCATGGGAGGCTGTGAACATAACAATGCATCTTGTCAAGCATATAGGACAACCGCAATATCGACATTCATGTGAAAGACTAAAAACGATGGGGATAGGCGTCATCTAACAGAGCACCTCTCTTCAAACGAGGGGGAAACGAGGATAATATGCAATTTCAAGGGGTGTTGCTTTACAGAACACTGACCGACGGCCTCCCAGGCTCCCATAGTGGAGGTTGGAATAAGAGTACAGCTAACACCAAGGTTAAGCAAAATAAGGACGGTGATCTTGAACTAGTTCTAGGTCGCCTTCCCGGCATCTCTAGAAGGTCTGGAAGGCAGAAAATGGCAAGACTGTGAGAGCTAAGAAGTGCAGTACGTCGGTTCGTCAAAGGTTGATCAACAACCCAAGCCTCATCGGGCATTGGCTGAGAGGCATATGCTGACAAGATCTGAAACGTGAGAGCCTTCACTCCTCCAACCACACCACTTCACTGCCGTTGGCCTTTGCAGCAATATGGACAAGCTGGTTGGGTGGGCTGCACACACAAAGTTGGCAATACCAACTAGCGAGTTCACCACCTGCTCCTGGTAAGTCAAGGGGGTAAGGCCGATTGCAGGGATACCTTTTCCGCCATAGCAAGGTTTACATACTAAAGGAGGGGTAGGGTAACAAGGATCAAGACCATCTCTACCAACATTCAAAACCGACGAGCCGGTTGCATGGGTGATTCCATCATGATTAATATTTGAATAATAGTTGTGCAAGTTAACAAGCGGGCAACAAGACTTGAACGCGCACAATATTTATGAGACGCGGAGGGTTGAATATTTATGGACTAACAGTAGTTAGTGTATAAAGTGATGGCTAATGATGATGTCAAATTGTCGCGCTACCAATGCCAAATAAAATAACTCTAAAGAAGCGCGACACGCCGTTGAACTGACAGATAATGGCCACAGGTTCCCGTGCTTTGCACAAATAATTCTGCGCGCGCGGCTGCAGGTGGAGGAGGAGGGGGAGGAACAGGAAGTAACCTGAACACACCACACTTCCCGAATGGTGACGGCGGCTCTGGGTTTCTGCCTTGACTTCTGCAGCTACAACAGTAGCTACAATGTGGGAAGTGGGAACACGCAGATAGGCGGGGCTTTTTGGCGGGTTTCTTGCTGGGTGCGAGCTGCATGATGTGGGTTGGGAAACAGGATCAGACATAGTATATTCCGGGACATGTTTTTGATGTCCTTTTTCCAGATATCCCCGGTATGATGTACATGCAACCCCCCCATGTCGCTGGAGTCTCCTTGTTGCAACATTGAACACCCTCAACCAGAGAATGTGCAATCTATTAGAAGAATGGCTGGTATGCACAGAGGTGCATCGCCCATATAATTTGTGCGCATGAGCTACACAGCTTCAAAATGTCATTGCCTCGCATTTTAGATGGTGCTACCCAAGGAGTACGTCCCTGCCTGCCTTGAAATATTGAGAACCCGTTGGTCCTCCAAGAAATTCACTTCAATACAATGAGGGGAAACGGTGGAATGGGCCTCCCATTTTTGTGCATGCATTGCGGCCTGCAACTATGTACAGCACCAGCAACCAGTCTGATACACACGGAAGGGGAGTGGTTGGTTGGGAAGGTACAAGTGTACTTGAAAATGGTACACCGCCCAACTGCAACTGCAATTGTCCCGAGCTTCCACCTTTTCCTCTCCCCTTTTCCAACCGGAGAGACATGGATTTCAAAGAGTCATGGTCTCATAGAAAGCCGACAGTGTACTACCGCCTTACAAGATTACAGAACCCTATCTAAGCCCATTTGGTGCCGCCTAGCCCCATCCATGCTCGATGCCAATCACGTCCTAAAGTACAACTAGTGGCACTAGCGTGCTGTAGCTTCAGAAGGAGGTCGAGACCCTGCGCTGTCAAAGTTCCTGAAATCCTGTTCGACCATTCGACGATTTTATCCTTGATCTGTCCATCCATCTGTTGCTTCTTTAACTTTTCCGATCTCTTCCATAACTTCTTCCCACTCTTCCTTTCAACTGCTGTTTTCTGTTTTGTTGTGATCGAGTCACACTAAGTTCCAGACTTGAATTCAGCAGTTTTTCCTTCCGGTTCACCCACCACCAATGCTTCATTTCCCTCCCCTCGTGTACCTTCGAATCGCCTTTCGCTGACCAAGGAGCGGGAAAGGGCTTAACGTCATGGCAGTTTCAATATCCGCTTAGGAGCACTTCCAGGCCGCTTCGGACCCTCGTTCACTCGCATCTCCCGGGTCGGGCTGGCACAAGGGAGCCGATCTGATGGGGAATCAGCCTTCAGCCGTTGAGGCGAGGGGGCATCATCACCATGCCCCTAACAAGCTCTCCAAGCCGCGGACGGGCAGTCATTCATCCAGCAATGGCCTTCTCACCAACCGCCTGAGCCACCTGTCTGCCCATTCCCACGCTTCTCAAGCCTCCCATAAAACTTCCCTTCCTTCCCCAGCACCAAACAAGCAACGAGAACCACTTTCGTCCCCGGTCCAGCCTGACGCTCACCTTCCACACTTACCTCCTATACCCGGGAGAAGTCTCACCACTGCCGCTGCTCCCACCCGGCACCGCCAGAACGACATTAACAACCAAGCAGACTGGGACTACAGCTACGACGATTCCAAGGACAATCTGCCAACTCTAGGCAGACGGAGGAGTTTGTTCAGGTCAAAATCTGTTGTCGATCCCGAGAGACGCCAGGAGAAGAGTCATCACAAGAGGAGCAACAGTGGCGGAGTGCAAAGGAGGAATTCTGTCGCTAACGAACAAGGAGCAAATTATTATGGGGAGGCTATAACCGAAAAGTAAGTTAACCGCGGCTGCAATAAGACACAATCTATCGCCAACTATATTCAGTGGTAGGATTGTGGTGGTATCCCAAGTTTGAACTAGTGGGTGATGTTGACCAGAGTTGATTTGTTAGTTGGGCCGTCCATCCTAATCAGCAACGAAAGTCAATAAACTATGACCTGATGTCCTACGAATCACAACGACTACTAAACACTTCGGAACAACGACAAACGTTTGTAGAAGAAGGGCCCGCAATGCCGGAGACTCATGACGTGTCGGAATCCACCTGGAAAAGCTCGAATCCCCATCCAGCGTCAGCGGCGCCAAGTGTGAAAAATGGGGAATTTGGGCACGCATCACGGGCAAGCTCGGATTTGTCCATGTATACGACACCAATGCGAAGACTGAGCTTGAGGCAACCGGGGATTGCAACGAGGAGCAAGACGGAAGGACCCAGCAGACGACACAGCCGAACAACGACTCCGGAACGCTCAAGGAGACCGAGTTTCATGATCGGCGACGACGAGGATGAGATGCACTTGCCGCTACCGCCTACAATAGTATATCCCGGGCAGCCACGTGTCTTGACACCATGCGAGGATGATTATAAGCAGATTGGGGCCTTTAAACTCGGCTCGTTACGGATCGTAAACGGAGCAGCGAGCCCCAGTCCTATGGGCAGTCCATCAGAAAAGAAAGTGGCTAAGATCAACGGAGATGACACGCCAACGAAAAAACAAAAAATTGATGGCTATTTCGCACGGAAATTGGGAAAGACAGCAAGCAAGTTTCTGTCGCCGAAACCCGAGGCAGACGAGGAGGACGCTGAGGAGCCAGGAGAGCTTCAGCCAACGTATTTGAAGGAAATGCCCCAGATACACAGCCCTATTCCAAGCGGACCACTAGTGAGCCCATTCGCTACGTCGATCAGCAACTTGGATAGCAGCGTAAGCAGTGAAAGCTCCAAGCCTGGAACATTAAGCTCACCAAACTTGTCGAAAGGGACCCAAGATGCGAAAGACATAAGTAAAAACACATCATCGAGACTAGAGTTGCCATCCGACTATTTGCCGGCTCTGAAATTTAACCTAACGAACTCGGAGAGGCCATCAAAAGAGGAGCTTAGAACCACATCAAAGCATACTGCTCAAGAGGACCAACTCTTTGAAGACGACCAAGCAAGCGACATTCTCTCGACTGGAGCTGAAGTCCTGGACGTACGGAATGACCCCTCGGCCAAGCCGGACCCAGCCAATCCAGTTTCCCAGCGACCTAAGCTTGACCCGACACAGCGAGGTTCAAGGACCATATCGAGGTCTGATAGCGGCTTCGTGAGCTCACCAACGTCGGATGGCGCCAGCACTCACAGATCTAGTGGCACATCGGCCGTTTCGAGCCGACTGACCAAGGCCGACTCGGGATACAGCTCTAATGTGTCGCTGCGCAGTTTCCAGGGCAACAGCAAGCATAATAGTCTCGCCGCGAAGGCCCTTGTCCCAGACAAAGATTTTCCACCCAAGAGGCACCCATCTTCGATCGCATCCAAAAGAGCCAGGAGCAGCTTTCTTGTAGAAAATGTCAAGGAGCCAAATCTAGATAGAAGTACTGAGAAGCTAGAATTGGAGAAGAAGCGTCCACCTTCGATCCCCGATCGCGAACCGTCGCCCCCAGCAGTTCCCGACAAAGATTTCCCACCACTGTCCCCGGGTAATACGAGCTTAAACTCATCCCGATTCTCTCTAGGCCCCAACCAAGCTCTCCAATCTACAAGACAATCTCGATTCAGTAACTCTCTTCGCAAAAGCAGACTATTCATGACGCCTTCTCCCATGCCAAGTCAGACAGCAAGTGAGCCTCCAATGAGACGTGCGGGCCCTACCAAGTCACCTTTGTCTCCACTGAGTCTAGTTTCCGGGCGGTCTTCTGCTGCTACCTCGCCCTCACTACCGACGGAAAAGCCAACGAAGTCGGGGAGATTGCGCAGACTCTTAAGTGGCTCGGGTCTTCAGTCGCAAACTTCCAAGTCAAACCTTGGTCTACACCAGAACCATCATCTAGACTCGGCACGAATTCCCAATGTTCCTAAGCATACCGAGAACAGTCTAGCGGACCATGAGACCAAGTATCCAAGTGCATCGCAGCGCCTAGCATTAAAAACTAGGGAAAGCAAGGAAACTCTCATGACTATCCTTAGCATTACAACCAGTGGTTCTGCAACACCCGGCGGGGAGCGGCAGCGAAGCGACAGAGATCGAAATTTCAAGAAGACAAAGGAATCTTTGTCAATTCCTGAAAGGCGCAACACCATGTCAGGAGACGTCTCAGAAGACCAACCAGGCGCGAGGCGGAGAATGGGACGCCATGAGGCACCACCGCTGATTCATAGGAACACAGTCGACGGAGCAGCGTTTCCACATTTCCAGCTTCCACAGATACACACTGCAGCATCATACAATAATCTTGACACCATGTATGCCACGGACGGATTTGACCCGGACGGCTACTTCGCGCAGGAAGAAAAGCCACGCCAAGTTGCGGCATCTGTAGGGCGGACTTTCAACGTGGCATCAGAGGCAGAAAGGAGCATATACAAACGCGTTGCTGTTCAAAGACAGGCCGAAAAGGAGGCCAGGGCCAGTTCATCTCAAGCTAGCAATATGGCGGGATATTTAGATCCATTGAGTCCGGTCAGTGCGGCTCCCAGCCCAACCACCGCCCATCATCGAGCTCGCGCCATTTCCAGGTCGGGTTCTCTGCGGGTGCCCCCACCCCTAAGGCCTCAGTCAATCCCGCCAACGCAAAACCAGACAGAGGCACTGTCTAGGAAGAGCTCCCGAGAGGCTATTCAAAGCTTTCCTTCTTCTACTCCAAATTCCGATGATACGGGGTTTGTTGCACCATTGCGTCCGGAGAACCGCAAAAGCACACAAAGTTCAAGCGAGGCACCTCCAATTCCACCCCAGAACCCCAGACGAAGCACCAGCTCCAGCAGAGCCAACAGCTTGAGTTCCGATACTGGGGGTCCTGACTGGCAGCCAATTGTTGCCAGAAGAGAAAGTATGTCGAGCTATTCCAATGTGGGTGGATACGCCACACCTCCTCCACCTTCGCGACCTGCTTCCGCAGCTGGATACCAGACAACGAATCTGCAAGCTCCTCCGTCCTTACACCATCGCAATTCGTATGACAGACCAATGGTAGCCGCAGGTCCGGGATATTTTGAGGCTCAAACACGTCAGCTGGCCGCTGAACTCGGGGCTGGGAGACACACCATCTACAGCAGCGGGAGCATTGATACATGGTCTACAGGACATGTGAGCTATGGACCCAGTCCGTTCCCGTGGGACCAATATGGCCATGGATCAAGCCTACAGGGTGGACACGCTCCGTACGTACCCCGGCAGAAAAGGAGGTCGAGCCATGTGCGACCGCCAAATGTTCCGTACCGTGTTTTGCACTCATACAACTCCCCAGCGTACAAGGGGGTTCCTATCTGGAGGTGAGTCTAAAGCAGTGCAGGAACTGGGCGCTCGCGCTCCACGACACTAGCAACATGCCCGCTCCACAGCCGACTTCTTACGACTGGTCCACACAGGGACATTTTCATTCTATCTTCAACCATCTAGACAAACCATGCTTTCCTCTTTTTCGTCTCGGCATACTGGCGTTCCTTTGTGTTTTCACTTGCAAAGCCGAGGCTTCCTGGCTGGCGATATGCGATGCAATTTTTGAAAAAGTATACATTTAGCACACACATGGATACCCACAAGGCAGGCACATGAGTTTCCTTTCAACAGCTTTTCAATGCAAACAAGAGGCCCCTTAAAAGGATCTGGCAATTTCAGCAAACATCAAAATGATACCTCAACAACCGGCTTGGATTAGAATCATTCAGAGGGCGTGAACGGGATGGTCAATGAAGTACATGAACAGACCTGGGAACAAACCGGCGAGGCGGGGGTGATACCATGCACTCGGAGGATTTCGCATTTGCCAAATTTGGGGGTTCGAGGCCTCGATAGGGGTTTGGATTTGGGATTTATTACGGCATCTACCTACTACTGCTTCTTGGTTATTTCGGACGGAGGAGAATTTGTACTATTACACACCTACCTATTTTGATTGGATATTCAAATATCTGGTCCATGGCTGCAACTTTTGATGCCTTGCTACGCTTGTTATGTTCCTGCGTGCCTCTGGAGTGCGATCCGGGACTGGTTGAGGATCACACGTATGCGGTGATATGGTAGATCTGGAAACCCTTTCGGCCTGAAAGTTGATCTGGATACTCACTTTCCCCTCCCTTACGTCGTACCACCGAAGACGGAATAAGCACCCTGCGATCGGGACCAAAGCAGGTAGATAAATAACTGACTACCGTGGCGAACTCTGGCTTCCTGGCTCCAAATCAAGTGCTGTCGATATAAGATTGTAAATTTCTAATGGCCATTGCGTTCGAGTTCGTCTCAACAACTACCCACTCCTCAAACGGAGTGAAGCAGGTAGGTAGCTTGAAGATGAACTAGGTTCTCCCGAAATGGTTGGTAGGTCTGGGTGATGTGTATGTGGCCGGGGGGGGGGGGGGGGGGGGGGCACAGTTTTAAAAAAAATATTATAATTTAGCTGGAAAATGAATTAGGTTGGTTTATTTAAGCGTACTGGGTGCTTT
>JAKWBI020000704.1:0-23427 GCA_022664585.2 Zalerion maritima | reverse complement strand
CGTCCCCTGTTACATAAATATTTATAACACCCAAATATCTTTAAACACTTTTTTGCTAAATTTCTTTGTTATTTTAAAAATCCCCCCCCCCCCCCCCCCCGGCCCCTTCGCCTTTATTATATAATATATAATTACGGCTGGCCGATTACCAACCTACTTTCGGTCTCCCAAGGCGTATATTTTATTAATCACTCCTTTTTACTTTGGTATATTTATCCCTACCCCTACCACCATATTTCAATATTTACATAATCTATATATTATTAATACTTATATAACACCATCCTATTCGGTATATATTCCCAACTTAATAAATATATTATATTAATCAAGTTCCTATAATTATAAAAAAAAAACTTATAATAATAAATATACCAAATTATATAAAACAACACTTTTATTTAAAAAATATAAATATATTTTCTTTACCCATTAAACGAATTCTCGTATTAATTATAATTAATTATTATTATATAATCTTAAATATATTACCAACCTATAAAAAAGCATATTTACCAAAATTCGATCATCCGGCCTAATAAGCACATAAAAAATTACTTCCAATTTCCACCGAACTGCCCCAAAAACGTTCAAAATCTGCCCACCCTTAAAAACCAACTCTCCCGTAAGCGGTATTAAACCGGCCTTCCTATTTTATACTTATACCTAACGGGATTATTTTCCACGGCAACCGGTAATACCACCACCATTACCTATTACCTATTATTACCACCACCATTATTATAAAAAAAAAAAAATAATTAATAAAATAATATTTAAATACTATACCAATTAATATATACCTTTTTTACCAACACCCATACCCATTAATAAAAACCTCGCCTTACTTAATTTTTCTTTCCCTCTCCCATTTTTACTTTTATTCCTTTTTTATAATAACCAATTAATTTACTTTTATATTTGCCCTTTTATTCCTTTCGCCTTATAATACCGTTTACCAAAAACCTACATACCATTATTTTATTAAATAATATCGCTATATTTTTAACGGTACCATAAATGGTATAAAAATAAAACCACTTTTTAAAAACGGAAAATATTATTAATAAAAGGCCGACCATATTAATAATTATTTTTTTTATAAAAACCGTCCGCCTTTATATAACGATTTTATAAATATACCCCAGCCTTTAAGTATATTAAATACGCCGCCGCCTACAAGAAATTTTACACGGGTAAACACCAAATATATAATTTATAATACCTTTAACCCTAGCTCCATAACCACCGCTTTTTCCCAGGGCAAAAACTATAATATTAAAATAAATATATAACGGGAATTAAAATATATTATATATTACCCATATTCTTCTCCATATATTATACCGGTACCCTTTTTACCAGCACCGCCTAATATAAATATAATTATAAACTCGATTTAAACCAACCACGGTTCTTTACCCGACCTTTAATTTATATACAATATAATCTTAATATCTAATTCCCCCGATTCCTAATATACTAATAATATATCCGACCACATCTCCAATATATAATAAAACAGGTAAGGAGTTTAAATATCGACCGAGCAGTTTATAAAACTAAACACCGCCATCGCCAATAAACAATGGTTTTTAATCGAACAGGTAATTTACCTAACCAATATCCTTACCGAATTTACCAACCATATATTATTACTTTATATTAATATTAATAATACACTTTCCATGGCAAGCGGGCTTATTTAAATACCAAACCAGCGTTAATCCCTGGCCTATATCCGAAAATATAAAAATATATTTTTTCTTTATTTCTCCCCGGGCCATTTTTTCGGGGGATTATATATCCACCGCGGCCAAAATAAAAGGCATTTATTTATATTATTTAATACACTATTAATAAATCCATTTTATAATAAATATATCGATAGGTTTAATATATTTATTAAGGCGGCTTAGGCCCTCGGGCTACTAAACGGCATCGAATTAAAAGTTGCTTTAATTATATAATAAGACGGAGCTTATAAATGCAGCTACCTCGCTCCGCTTCCGCTGGCATTAATGGTTATTTTAAACGAGGACGAGTCCGACTGGGCTCTCCTGCGCCCCCGTCGCCGCCAAACAAACATTAATAATAGCACTTAGGCCATATTTTTCATTATATTACTCGTTAAAAAGCAATTAATAATATCGGAATTCCTTTCCCTCCTCGATTATAAATTATCGTCGCTAAGTTTACTTATAATAGGGCATATCGACCAATAAAAAAAGCGCCCCGGTCCTTCGGCCTTTACCCAAATAACGCTATTAAAAAACCCAAATCCAAAGGATTAAAATATATTACCTTTTTATAATATACCACGACCAAATTCCAAAAACCCACCTATCGTTTAATCATTTTTTAAATAAGGGCCATATAATAATCACGTAATAATAAAGGGTATTAATAAACCCTATTTTCTCCGCAAAACTATTAACGCAAACCCTGCCCATACCCCTAAGATTAAAGGCGGTAATAATAATTATAATGGTATAAGGTATAACCGGACGCGGGCAATAAAAATTATAACCCCATAATAAACCAAATTAAATAATATCCTTATAAAATACCACCCAAAATCCCTACCTATATAATAAAACCCGTATAATATTCCGAGCCATAATAATAATACTTAACCTAATACCACGTACGGTATAATAAAAGTCTTATACCAAATTTTAAGGCTTAGATAAAAAAAAAAATAATTGGTTTTTTAACCCAATATAATAATCTTATAAATAATATAATATAATAATTTCGATAAGGTTTTAATTAAGGCTTTTATCAGTTTTCATCTTCCTTTTATTTCTTTTACTCCTTTTCCAACTTACCTATAATATAATAAAGGCGTTTATTTTTTCGAGATATTAAAAACACCCATATTAACCAAAAGGAAAAGTATTGGCCAATTTTTCATTTAATAAGATAATTATATGGAATATAATAATAATTAAAAGGAGAAAAGCCTGCCCTTATAATTCTCTAATTTTAATACTCGAGGGGGGGAATATTATTTTTATTTCCCCCCCTCCCCCAGGTATGCGATTCCTATTCCTCTTCCTTCCTACTCCACTTTTTTCTCACACCTATATTTACCCGCATATCCAAAACCCACCTTTTCTTTTTTTTTAATTTTTAATTTTTTAATCCGCGCCACCTAAACCACTATTAATCATTTTTTATATTTATTCTCTTACCTGGCTGCCGTATGGCTTTATTATAAAGCCGAAATTACCATATTATTAATTTTTATATATTTTTACCCACCACTTATATATACTTTTTAATATTATTAGTTTATTTATTACCTATCCTTAAAAGCAGCCATATTAATTTCATAATATATATTACTATTAAAAGATTTAATATCCGAGCCAATTAATACACAGTAAAATAATTACCTAAACGCTTAATATCCGCACCATTCACCATAGTTTTACAATTAAACAGTCCACCTTTATTTTTCCATTAATATAATAAACAACACCCCCACGGCGTTTATAACCGCGTTCCACCGGTTAAATTAAATAACCCTAATAACGGGCTACCATTTCGAACGTTTAATATATTTAACCCGAATTCGGGCCTGGTGGCTTTTTACCAGGGTTATAATTTTAACATATCCAATAAAATTAAAGGAAAAATAAAGGGTTTTATTTAATATTATAATTATTACCCCAACGCCGGCTTAACCATTATTAATATACTTAACAATTCTCGCGCCGTTTATTATAATAGGCTTTATTTTATCGACTTTTAATACACCGACATTATATATCGAATCCCCCGCTTCCTAAATACAGCCGAGGCCCCCAAAACCATAATATTTAATATTAAAAAAAGAATAAGCTTTAAAAATATACCGCAAATGGATAAAAAGCATAAGGCCCGACTTTTTTATAAAACGGCGGACAAATCGGTAAATTAATACCAATTATCCATTAAATCCCTAATCGCCCTAGCCAATTATATACGCGATTTAACCACCGAACCCTTATTATTTTATATTAACCAGGATCTCGAGATTATAATTTCGGATTACTTCGCATATATACCTTATTCCCTAAAATATAAAATATATATATATAAATATAAAAATATTTTTATTCCGTATTATATTAAGGGTTACTTTTTCGGCGGCCTATATATATATCGAAACGTTAAATAATATAGCTTTACCCTAATCGATATAATATACGGCGCCGTGCCGCCTTTTTAATCCGCGTGCTTAAAACATTATAATACGTTTAATATATTTGTACGGATAATATGGGCTTTTAGGCTTTTAAACGGTATTCATTTGTGCTTAGCCAAAATTTCTCCGCAATTGGGGAATTTCGAGTACGGTTATTTTATACCGCTTATATTAATAAATATAATGGTAAGGAATAACGATAACGCGGACTGGGCCTTTTTAGGCCAAAAGTACTTTAGGTTATATAACGGCGACGCCGCCTATATAAACCCGCCAAAAGGCAGCTTTTATACCCGCAATTCTGTATTGCGATTAATAAAAAATATTATTAAAATATATTTGGATTTTCTACGGGGAGCCCCGCTATGGTATTAAAACCCAATTGGTTGGGAAACCAACGGCGCTTTAATTAATTAAACCAAGTTATATCCCATAAAAACCACGGGAATTAAAACGGTAATATTTATTAGAAAGGTAATCGAGACCGAAATGCTACCATAGAAAAATAAAGCCTAAGATTAAGGGAAACCATTTAAACCAATAACCAACAAGTATAAAATAATGGAAACCACGCCAGGCCGAATAATCGGCAGCGTTATAAACAGTTTATTAATATTTCTCCGGTCCCAATATAAGGACACAAATACCAAACATTAACGGCCCTAAAACGTATTACTACCTTTTAAATTTATATTTTACCTATCGGTGGGTAATATTTAAAATATAAATGGCCGGAAATAAAATAAAACTTTTTTTTTTTTTTTATAATATTAATGGTTAACCATACGGAAAATAATAAAGGCTGGTATATATATAATATAAACGTATAATTCCGATTAAAAGGCGAACGAGGTATTATTGCGAATAAAAATAGGCAGCTTTTTATAATATGGAAAATAAATAATAGAAAAAATATATTATATAAGTATATTTAAACGCACCATACCGTTCCGGTTATTATTTCCTAATAATTAGCCAAATAATGGCCAATATATCGATAAATATTAATACTATTACCAATTAACCTATATATTTAACCTAATATAATACATTAAGGGTTTAAAATCTTCATTACCTCGCCCTTTTTTTAATAATCGCCCGGAATCGGCATTTTTATTAAATAATTATAATAAAGTCCGGGAAATAAATTATCCCGTATAGGTTTATACCAGGAGATTATTCGTTAATAAAAAAAGAAATTATCGGTTCGATTTCGTATTAAATATAATATACGACTAATAATAAAACCATAAATCGGACCACATATAAATATAACCTTTATAATAGGTCGACCATATTATAAACCATAATATTATTCTTAAATAAAAGAATTTTTCGAAATAAATATAGGTAGGCTCGGAAATAATCTTAATATATATATCGATGGCCTTTTATAGGTCCTGCCTATTGCGAATATTGGCTATAACCTTTTTTCCCCGGTATTCTCGCTCGTAATATTAGGGATATAAGATTAATTAAAATTATAAGGGCTTAAGCACTTGCCTATCCAATGGCCTATTTTCCCACGGTTTTTATAAATAATATTGGGACCCCTTTTTATTAATATTACCCTTTTATTAATAAACAATATATAATAAGAATATTATAATTATTATTAATAATACCTTTATTCGTTGGTAAAAAATATAGTATAAACGATATTATATACCGGTAAAAATACTTCCTTATTATAATATAAAATATTAATTATAAAAATAAAAATAAAACCATTTTAAAATAAAAACTATATATATTAATTTTGCCTTTTAATACCTTGGTTAATAGCGCTGGGTATATCCTTATAAATTTCCGCTAATAATTTAAGCCATACGTATTACCGATTCGAATAAAAAATCGATTATAACCTCCTTATTATTTCGGTCGGTTACCATATCCTTTGGGCTATTATTCGGAACCAGGGGCTGCGATAATAATAACAAATCCGAATAAAAATATTCCCCCTAAATCGTTATATAAAATAAGTACAAATTACTGGATAAAAAGTTTTAAACCGAAAATAAAAATGCCGCCCCTAAATTTTTTATTAATATAAAGCGTCGCTTTTTAAATAAAAACCGGGCGGCGGCGAAATTATATTTATTAAACTCCATTTTCTTATTATTTCCCATACCTAGGGATTGGGTATTAGGTAATACGGTAATAAATTGGTTATTATTCCATTTTATATAAATTTGGGAGGTAATATTTACGGCCGGGGATTATAAACCGAGGTATTTATACCCTAATTAAACCACCGGGGTAATATAGCGTTTTTTCCCTATATTTAAAGGGTGGTTATTACCACGACCGGTATTAATCTCGGAAGGCTTAATTAAAAACGGGCGTGGATTATTAATAGCCCTATCATTTAATTTATTAATAAACTCGAAACGGCGCTTAATCCCGATTACACCAAAGGATATATTATAATTACCGTATTTTATTCGAATAATAAACCTTTTATTCGAAATATAACCGTTAAAATAGGGGGATTTACCCTCCGAAATATGGTCCGCCGAATAGCGCCGCTTTTCGCTTATTTTAATATTCCGGGGTCCATTGGCACTATGGTCGGATAAAAAGGTCTTAATTAAAAGCGGATATAATAAATCGCGCGAAATATTTTCCATATGGTTTACGGCGGGTGGTGGGTATCCTTTAACCATATCGCTTTAAAGGTTTATAATAATATACGTGGTAAAATTATTAAAGGAAAGCGGGGCCAAAATATTAGGCAGGGGAGTATAAATACCGAATTACGGGGACTGGGTACCGAATTACGGGAATTAAATACCGAATTATAAGGATTAGGTACCAAATTATGGAAATTGGGTACCGAATTACGGTAATAATATAATGGGCAATAAGAACTGGGGGATAATAGGCAGCGGGGTATCCGTTCTAATCTTCGGGAATGGGGTTTTTAACATTAAGGGGCGAGTACTAAATAATAGGAAATATTCCAATCTAATTATTATTATAAACCTTCGATTATTAACGGTAATAATAATAAGCGGGATATCCTTATTATTATAACAATACCCCATCGTTATACTCAAAGCGTGGTATTTAAAACTAATAAGCATATTCTCCAAATCCTTAATACCAGGGCATCCCTTAATATAAATATAAAATATATAGGCAATATATACAGGTTTGGTTTATAAACTTAAAAAGGTATTATATAAATTAATACCAATATTATTATTTAACAGTAATTTATATTAATATACGCGATGGACCCTTTTATAAAACAAAACACCATTTACTACCGAGGAATCGTTATCGAGGCTATCTTTTATAATAAACCCGCCTAAATTATTATAATTATTATTACCATTATTATCGTTATTATTATTATTCTTATTATTATTCTCCTCCTTTTCGGTATTATGGTTATTAATATTTTAATACGATAAGCCTTTATTCTTACCAGTATTCGAAATCGAGGTACATTTATCCCCCTTAATACCCTTATCTCTTTCCTCGGCCTTACCAAATAAAAACGTCCCCATTTATACTTTATTCGGGGCGGGCGCCGATAAATAATCCCTTTATTCGGCCAGTAATTTATTAATAACCCATTACGGGCGTAACGCCCGCGGGATTATTCTATATCAATCCACCATTCTCTCCGTAGCGTTTTTATATAAATTATCGGGATATATAAATTCATTATATTAATATACTTTTAATAATAAAAACCCGAAAATTTTTTTTACCCCAAATATTAATTCCACCATATTAAAATTTTTATATATAATTTAGTATAATATACCTTCCAAATACCACCCTTTTATAATAACGGAACTTATTATATTACCTTAAATAATACTTTTGCTCCCGTTTTTTTAATATAAAAACCGCCCGTATATATTATTAATATATTCCCATATACTTTTCCAAATAATATTATATTTAATAATCCCGCCGCGTTTATAATTATTAAGCATACGCCTATAATTAAAAATATAGGCCCATTATTATATTATAACCCCGTGCCGCGCAAAAGGGGAAAACTCGTAATGGCGTTTAAGATTATTCTTTATCGTTAATTAATATTCGCCCGCGCGAATAAGGCCGAGGTAATAAGCCTTAAGGTTAGGGCGTATAGGCAAGTGGCGAAAGCCGTATACCCTGCCTAAATAATTAAAAAAAACTAACGGTAATAAAATTATAAATTAATAATTATAATAAGTAGGCCAAATATTAATATTATATATAACCATATCCTAATATACGCCAGGATAATAAAAAAACGTTTACAAATGCAGGGAAAATAAAATCTTATATTACTTATTAATAGGTAAATCAAAAAATAATACCTTACCCTCCTTTATAACTAAATATAATTATTTCCAAAATCCATAATCCTTAACCTTATACTCACTTCCGTCTAAACCATTTTCCGACCATTAAAAACTCGATGTAATTACACAAATTAAATAGAAAATACTTATACTAAAAAAAAAAAAGGACGGAAAAAAAAAATATTATTATTAAGGATCAAATAGTGAGGAAACCAAAGGGTAAAAACAAAGAATACTATTTATTACTTGATTTTAAAGTGAAACAATGCCTTAAAGGATAATATATCGAAATATTAAATTGCTCGAAATAATAAAGCATATTAAAAAAAAACTAATATCGGTAGGAGAGAAATATTCGTGGTTTATATTATTTTATAACCGAAAGCAGCATTAATATTTCGTTTCGATTTTTAAAATTGTTCGAATTTTTAATATATTAAATGTGGTATATAATCGTCCATTATTTTTAGGTTTATTATTTTTTAAAGGGGTATTTTTAGCACGGGAAAAGGGACCATATATAATAATTAACCGCATTTTTCTAAATCATAGCCATTATCCGCTTTATAATTTACGCTAGCGGAACCAAACTTATAAGGCGTTTAATAATACCATTAACAATGCTTAAACGCTAATAATATTACTTATTATAAAGTACGGTATATACGGCATTCCGTACTTCCTTTATTTAATCTCGGCCTATATTTAAAATTCCCCGCAATAAAGCATTTATTTACCGCCACCCCCGACGAACGATTATAACTCCGCCGCGGAATATTATTAAACTTAAAGGTTTCTTTTTATAAAAATTATAAATAAATTTATTTTATATAAACAGCGGTAATTCCCCGGATACCGTATAATTTCGGCAATTAAAAAATTCCCCAGGCAATTATAAGATTAATTTTAAACCTTAATATTTAAGCATTATAATTTACGCACACATTCCCCCCCCCCTAACCAATACCTATATCGTTAATAAATTAACCAATTCCAAAATTATATTATACCAGCGATAATTATTTAAAGCCTATAAGTGGTTACCTTAAAAATACCCGGCCATATTAACGGTAAAAACCCCGAATAATTACCCCTTATAATTACCTTAATAAAATAAAAAAAACGCGAAAAAAAGCCCACCCCTTTAATAAAACCAAAAATTATAAAAAATATTATAAAATTTTAACTTCCCACCGCTTAATAATACCTAATAAAATTTCCAGTATTATTTTAATATAATTCCATTACCACCCCCCCCCCCCCCCGTAATATTTTATCCAATTTTACCTACCAAATATAATAATTACCGGCTTCCCGTCTTTTTTACCCCTATTATTAAACAATTTCCTTAATATATTAAATATAAAAAAAGCCAAAACTTAGGCCATACTTAATAAGAAAAACCATAAGGATCCTATTCTTACGTTTAAAATCCAGGTTAAGTCCTTTAAAAATTAAAAAAATAATACCAAAAAAGAAGGATATTTTAAAAGCCAAAATGGCTGCGGGTAAGATAAAAAAAATAGGCCGTGGAGGAGCTGGAAAAGCTAAAAAAAACCGAAAAGAATAAAAGGGAATATAAAAGCCTTAATACCATATGGGAATTAAAACGGCGGGATAATAATACTTCGAATACCGATAAACGCCAGGGTAACCGGAACTTAAAGCTATTATTATCCCTCGAAATCCTTACCGTTTATTTTCGAGGGGCATAATAAGCCAAAAAACTATAAAATAAGCGTTAATATAATAATGCTTACCTAAAAAAAAAAAAGGAAATAAAATAATTCCTAAAAACAAAACCAAATAAATCCAGGCATTTTATTCGGCCATAAGGATAAAATAAAAGCCTATCACTATCGATATTATAAAGTAATTTAAACAAGGATAAAATATTTAATAAACCAACCGCCAAATAAAACCCGTGCGTATTTCCACCCCGGCCATCCCCGCCCGCCCCCATACTTAAATATAAAGCGCATTCGTTCTTTATATTTACCAATTATTATTTTATAAGGCTATAAGGCCAAAAAAAAAAAAAAAAAAAGGCAGGACATTAATATATACAGAATCCGATAACCCCAAAATTACCAATAAATATAATAATAACCGCGCCGCTGGGTTAAGCAAGGCGTAAGTTATACCTAAGCGTAAACGATAAGAATCGAGCCCCACCGTATAATTATAGCCTTATAAATATATTAGGCCAAATATTAAAGGATTTCCCATTTTAACGGCGGCGGATATTTACGGTTTTAATAATTATAATTTTTGGCTTATCCCCTTATTTTACGAAATACTAAAGGAACCTAAAAAAATTAAGGTATATACCTTATATTATCGTTACGTTAATTTAATATCGAGCACTTTCTTTAGGGGCCATTATAAAAATATTAATTACCTCCCAAGCCTTTCTTAAAATATTAAAAAATCGCGCCAAAATAAAACTTATTATTTACGGTATTTTAATATAATACCGGAAATACTATTCGTGGTATTATTTATTACTAAGGCTAATAATAAAATCGAGAACCATACTATTAATAATTCCTTCCCCTTTTCTTTAATTTCGGGAAATAATAATAACTCCCCCAATAGGCGGATATGGGATATAAATAATTTAAAATTAATATAAAACCAATTACCCCCGTTATTACCCCTATTACCAATACGCACCACAAAAAATAATAACCATAATAATAATACTTTTAACCCTTTCCGTTTATTAACGTCTAATATAAATTACCCCCCCCCCAATAATTTTAACCTTTTAAATTATTTTCGCAAAAACGCCGCCATAATAACCTTTACCTAATAACCCAACCCTAATAAGCTTTAAATTTCGTTTAAATAAACTTCCCCTAACCATATAACCAACCTTTCCCCACCAAATAAACTTTATAACCGTAAATATATTATTACGGAATTACCAAACCTAATCTCCGTTTTTACCAAATCCCAAATATTATTATTAAATAATATATATATATTTAAAAACCAGGAAATTATAACAAAAAATTTGGCGGTTATAAATAATATTACCAAATCGAGCCCCCCCCCTACCAATCAAACGGACACCGTTTCCAAAAGCAAAAAAATATCGTTTACCTAATTTTTCGTAATAATTAATATATTTAAATAAAATTCTCCTTAAATATATCCTTAATAATCGCCGGTATCGCTCGACCTCCCCACAAGTAATATAAACGAAGCAAAAATACTGGCTATCCTTAACAGGGTGAATACGGAACTCGGGCATAATTACCGCTCCAATTATAAGGAGGACTTATTATCCTTACCGCAGGGAAAAACAAAATAATAATCGGTTAATATATTTATAATTGGTTTATAAAATTAACGATTATAAATAAGTATTATATTATTATCTATACCTTTTTTTATTATTTTTCTTTTAACCATATAAAATAATATATAGGGAAATTTTAATATTTTATTTTAATAAATATATATATATAAATATATATACACATATATATATATATATATATATATTTACCTTTTATACTTCTATTTTTTTTTCCCGGCCGTTTTAATAACTTTTATTTCTGCTTTCCTTATTCCCACCATATTTAATTATTAAAGGAATTTTAATATAATTTCGACCTACATTTACTAATACCTAATTCCTTTTTCCTTATTTTTTTATTAAACTATCTCTTTATTTATTATATAACCGGCAGCCTTTTTTTCTAACCCCTTCGTTTTTACACTAATATATATTATAATATAAACTGCTTTACGTTTTCCCCGCCCTTACCCATCGGCACCGTCGGCTTATATATTATAAACGGCGAGCTCGTACCCAACGCCGGTAATAAAATCGCAAAATCCCTGCGGGTATTATACATAATATAAAATTTATCCCTTTGCGCTTTTATATACCAAAGGTGCCTATATAAAAGGTGTATTATAAATTTTATAATAAAACCTTTTACCGTATTATATAATAATAAACTTCCGTTACAATACTTATAATAAACAGTAAATTACCCATATTTTATTTCTATATCGGGTCCACTTTAAACCAGCATTAAACGCCGTCGTTAAATTATTAATATATAATTATTTAATACCGGTAGGAAGGAATTTATTTAAATAAAGTTTATTCGTACCGAATATTAAAGGGAATTATTAAACTTACACACTGTACTTTCGGTAAAAATCTATTAACCGACCGCGTGGTAATATCCTTTATAAACCTTATCGAATTACCAAATCCGGTTACCCTTTCCAACCCATTGCCTACCGTAATTAAGGCGGAAAATATACTTAAAAGGTTAAAGTATTAAATAATTATTTATATAAAATACGAATATAAATATACCGCCACGGTTTCCTTTAATATAAATATTACCGGGCAATATACTTTTTTTTATCGCTTTATAATTTATTAAAAAAACGTTTATAAATAATTTAAAACCGTTATTAATATTACCCGTAAAAATATCGCGGGGTACCGTTTTTATAATATATATAATAAATTAATATATAATAATAATAAAACCTATTTAATATTTATTATATTCGAAAACCCTGGTTAAATTACCCGCGCCAATATTATTATAACCGAAAAGGATTATACATTATTTTTTAAAATAAAGGTGGTATATTCCATGGAAATATTTTGGCGGACGCCCCGCAAGGCCGAGCCGGCGCTACCATCGCTCTTAAGAAATTAAATAATAAATAACCTACTTTTAATTTAACTCGGTTTTAACGATTATATGGCGAAATACCAATCTATTTTAATACCTTTAATTATTACGCCCGAAGGCGTTCCTGGCCCTTTCGATTATAAAATAAACCTTATACCTTTATACCAATTTATAACGGATCCATTTACGGAATTAATTAACGGTATTAATAAAAATAACTTTATTTTTTCGGTATATTTCCAATTCTATACCCCCCCCTTTCTTGGCCACCTTATACCGGAGGTCCATTATTATTATTAATATAATTTTAATATATAAGCGGGGTAAAATATTCGATATTTTATCGTTAATTTAACGGCCTTTAAAATATCGGTAGCGAACGGGGTAAATAAGCAGCACGGATTATTACTCCAGCATATTATAAAGCGGGTCTATTACGGTATTTTTTTATAATATACGTTATATATACTGCGGTTATTTTTTAATTAATAATAAAAAACCCCACGACCAAACCTCCCGTCCATTCGTATTCCGCAAACGTACCTACCGTAATAACCGAAAGGCTAATATATATTAATATCGCTTTTGCCCAAAATACCGCTGGCCACCGCCTATAAGCAATTTATTAACCTTCTCCCGAAATATAACAAGTATATTTATAAGCGGGATATATCCAAAATCCCAGCCCTTATATCGGCCATTATACAGTTTACCATAAGCGCTTTCGAATCCCGTATAAAAAACCGTAAATTAAAATATCCTTTTATAATAATTATCCCGTACCTCGCCATGGTAATATTTAAAATAATAAAGCGGTCGTTCGTTTAAAATAAGGTAACGTTAGGTATTCCCTCCGTCCTATATAATTTAATTATATTATAAAATATTAACGCTGCCTTAAACCCCTTACGATTAACGCCCCCCCATACGTAAATACCGCTCGGCTTTTTTATAAAATATAAATCCCTGGCCGATCCCTTTACGGGTATAATGCTTAAAAAAATGGGCTTATTTAAGGCCCCGCTTATTAACTGGTTTAAGGTTTAATATTTGAAAACAAATATATTATAATCGCCCATACCCATTATTATATTTTATTATATCCGGAATATAATATTCCTTATATTTCTTGCGAATATTAATCGGGTATTTATTATATAAGAACCATAATTTAAATATATTTAATTAAGGATTAATAAATTATTTACCAAAACCCTTAAAATTAACGTGGGTTAATTTATTACCGCGCTTAACGCCGAATTATAAGAAATATTAGCGTTTAATATTTTCCCCGCCGCCTTATCCGACCGTAAGGCTGCAGTATACGGAATATATTTAAGCGCACCGATTATTTTAGCGGGGCTTATTAATATATTTAATAATACCATATACGGCGGCGATTTTATTAACTATAATTCCCACGCTTTATAAGGTATCTCGTTGGCTTTTATATTCCAAAACCTGCTCCGCCGCGCCGATTTAAAACCCCTTTAATTTAACGCGGACGGCACGGGATTTAAATTAAATAAAAGGATGGCCAAACGGTTTTTTAAAAAAATATAAGCGTGATTAATTTATTTTATTATCGCTATCCACCTTATTAGCGGAAACCCTAATCGGATAACGGAATTAATAACCCTGGTAATAAGGACGGATAAAAGGGTTAACGGATTATATAATATTTATTAAAAAAATAATGGTTTATACCTAATACCGTCGTATTATAAAACGGCTAACCAAATTATAAATAATAAAATCGTATAAAAATATATACCCAAATACCTTTTCAATTTATTCTTTTATTATATATGGTTTATTATTCCCGCCGTATAAACCTGCGGAATATATTTCAAGAATCATTTTATTTTTAACCCATTCCTATACGGCCATAATAATCATATAACGCTTAAAAATAATAGGGCGGCCGCCATTAAAGCCAGCGCCGAGGACGGCGGTAATACCCAACTGCCCACGTATACGTTTAGGAATATGGAGGAAAACAATATTACCGATTTAAAGGCCGAGGAAAAGTAAAATATAATATTGGCCTACGGTAAGGGGGATAAAGGGTTAAAAGTAAATAATGGGCCCGGAAATAAAGGCCATAAAGGAAGCAGTACGGTAATCGCCGCCGCGTTTAAAATATAATTTAATTATTAAAAACCGATCACGGTAAATAATTTAAGGGACGTAATAAAATAAATAACGGCGGAATTCCTCGGGATCCGTATTAACCCGTCTTTATTCCGCCACCTTATAATATCGGTATGGGAGACCATTAATAGGTAAAAAATCGATATAGGAAATACTGGTTACAATACCCTATTCGGCGAAATATCGGAATACGGTTCCCGCTAGGTACGGTATTCGTTCGCGTTTAAAAGCGTACGCTACACCAATCCGTCCGCCGATTTTATATTTAAATACAATATTAATATTAAAGCAGGTTTCCGCATTAATAACAAAATAATATATAAGTTTTTCCGATTCGGTAATAATACCATGGTACCGGAGCCTAATATACGGCCTAAATTATTATTACCCGGCGCCGGAAGCGTTATTATTTCCGCGGCGATGGTTAATATAAAAATCTAATAAATAAACCAGGCTATAAAACTTAGGTTTTATAATAAAATAATTAATACCGATAAATACCAGCTTATATATATAATAATAAATAGCGAAAAGGCCAAATTACGGTTAAAGCAGTTTAAGGCGGTAACCCATTTAATTATAGGCTTTATATATAACGCCGTAATTATACCCACCGAAAATGGTAAAATTTTGGCATATATACTTTATACCCTTATCGGCGGGGCTTATAATAATAGTATTATATTTATAATTACGCCCTTTATTACCCTTTTGTATAGGCTGGCCAACTCGATCCGCGGTATAGGTATCCGGACAGAGGTTTTTAATGAATAAGATTTCCCGCCAAATAAAAGGGTTATGGTTAATACCGGCGGACCGCCTTGCATAATAATTACCCTTAAGGCGGTAAAAATAACCACGTTCGAGTATTAGGTAAGGTATAAAATAAATTAATGCTTTATTAACCGGATCGTATTAAAGGAGTACTATAAGGCCCTTTTTATGGTTAATATATAGGCTTTTAACGGGGTTATAAAAAAAACCGCGGCTTTTTAAAAACCGGGGTTTATTAAAAACCTTAAATTATTTACGTATATACCCCGGTGGATTATCTGCACCGCCATATTACCCCCGTTTAAATAAATTACCCTTATTAAGGCCGTCGGAAATACCGTTATAAACGATTTATCCAAATCGGTAAAGTATAATATTATCCCCGCCGGGTTCCGGTATATTATTATACGTAAACCAATTCGCCGTAATAATTTACGTTATAATATTAATCCTTTAAATAATATAAAAAATATCGCCCAAATTTTGTAAACCCTTTTTTAATACCTCGGCGGTATTACGGCGGCCATCCCTTATGGCTTAACCATACGGGTATTGGTTTTTTTCCAAACCCCCCTATTATAAGTATATAAGATTATTAACGCCTTATATTTATTATTAAATTTCGAAACCTCGTTCCCCGCCACCAACTCGGACGCCCGTCCTTTATAATCGGAAAACGAAACGCTTTAAAACTGCGATTTCGGTAACCTTAATTATATATTTTTACCGTGTTTAAATTTCGAGGGCAAATTACGCCTAGTATTTTCCACCGCCGTTATAATAAACGGTATCGATATACCTGCGTTATAATATATTATAATAATTATATTTTTTAAAAAGTTGGAGTAATTAAATTAAATGGCCGGGCGGGGCGGTCGCGATGGCGGATTATATACCATGCATATTATAATATCGCCGGCGCGTTGGGGTAATAATAATAAACCTATATCGGAATTCGTAACGGGTAAAATATATAGGGTTCGCGCGTTGGCCAATTATTTAAACGATTTATTATATTTTAAATTTAATATTTTCTTTTTTTATAATCTCGGTTATAATTTTTATTCGGTTTATAATATATACTCGGGCCGGAGTAAAATCCCCGGTATTAATAGGCTTGCCAATATATTCCCCGCCGGCCACCCGCCCAGCCCCTTAACCTTTTCCTCGAGCCAAAAAAGCGGTATAAAAAAAGCTTTTAATATAAACGCCATATTTAATATATTATTCCCCATAGTTCGTTATTTTTAAAAATAAGGCCATTTATTTAACGCGATCCATTTTCGCACTCCCGTTTATAACCCGATGGCGGAAATAATAAAGTTATAACGAATTTAATATATAATTATTCGGCAGCGTTAACCAAAAACGCCTTACCGTAAAAAATTACCCATATTATTGGCGGACATTAGCCTCGCTCGAAACCGTAACGGTAATAATAATAATTTGGTAATATTATTAATATTACCGGTTACTTTAGGCCAGAATTATAAAACGCCGCCAATCCCGCGTACGCCTTACTTTAAGCTTAACCGAATACCCTTATTATTTAAATTAAATTACGAATCCCGTAATATTATAATTCGAATAACCTAATATAATAATCGCCTTAAATCGCGGCATTATTAAGCCCAGAATTCTTTAATATATACCGATTTACCTCGATTGGTTTTAACCCTATCGCCTATAAATTACGCCCCCACTTTATTTTTAATATTATTAAATCGTTTAAGTATTATTAATCTTATTAAATCCATTATATTAATAATTAATAAGGCCCTACTCGCCATACTTTTATATCCTAATCCTAATATAAACGAAAATCAACCCATATATATATTATAAATAAAGTTTATTATATACAAATTGGTAAGCCTAGGCGTTAAAAATATTACGGTATATATATAGGCCGCCGCCAATATTAGGTAATAAATTAATTATTATAATTTTGGTAAATTATACATTCGTTATTATAGGCCCCAGGTTAAACCTATTAATTACGAATACCTTAAGCCCCTTTCCAATTTGCCCGGCTTAATTAATAATAAACGCTTTTATAAAATATATTACGTATTAATATTTATAAACCAAATAGGTATTAGAAAAGATTATTTTAATTTATCCGGTATCGCCAATAGTATAAATTAATAAAACCAATAAAGCCTTACTATTATCCTTATACTCCTTTTCCACTTATTATATAATATAAATAATACCCATATTATATTAATCTTCCTTAATATTTATAATATTATATTAACCTTATTTCCGGCGGTATAAAATAACCCGTATATACCAAATATATAAAATATCCGCCAGGCCCTTTTTTATATTCGTAATATAAATAACCCGGCCGGCCTTAATATTAACCCTAATATTTTCTCCTGGTTTTTTTTTATTAATAAGGTAATATTCTTGGCCAAGCCAAACTTTATAATATTTAAAATATTATATCCTTATATAATACCGAATTAATAATTATTCACCTTCCTATATATATTTTATACTATTATTCTTTTCGAAATATAATAAATACCAAATTAATATACGCGCCATTTATTCCAACCATAATCCGAAAAGTTTAATTTATTAAATAAGGGGCGGGATTCGTAATTATTAAAGGGGGTTGGTGGGTTTAAGAAAAAGGAAGCAAAAAAGGATCGCCGAGGCTAGGTATAAAAGAAATAAACATAATTAATATATTAAATAATATTGGAAAAATAAAAAATATAAAATAACGACGCACGGTAAGGGAGTATACCATCAAAAGGTAAGCGGCAAATTATAAAATAAATTATTAAAAAGGAACTTAAACTAATAAATAACGGTCCTTCATAAAAAGCGGGTACCGCTAATTTTAAATTCTCCCCAATATTAATATTAAAAATATTTCAAGGTATTATTTAATAGAGATTACGTATATAAAGGAGGGCTTTAAGCTTTGGCAAAAATGGCAATAATCGATAAGGTAATAATATTACGGAGGAAAAAAAAGGCATAAAAATGGCAAAAATGCTGGAATATATAAATAACCCAAAAAGAATAATATATAAATTATTATAAGATTAAAGTATTACCCTACTCCTGCCTTTATATTTTACTCCTGCCTTTATATTTTGCTTTTGGCTTTATATTCTGCTCTTACCTTTATACCCTACTCCTACCTCCGTACCCTATTTTTATATCCATATTTTATTTCTAATTTTATATCCTATTTCTGGCTTTATATTCTGCTCCTACCTCCATACCCTATTCCTACCTCCGTACCCTATTCCTGCGTCCATATCCTGCTCTTATATTTATATCCTGCTCCTACCTTTATATTTTACTCCTACCTCCGTACCCTTTTCCTACCTCCGTACCCTATTATTACCTTTATATTTTATTATTACCTTTATATTTTACTCCTTCTCCCCTTTTAAATTCCGCTCTTATATTTATATACTTATTCTGGCCCGGCTTTAAATAAAAAATAAAATAAATTTTTTTTTTTATTGCTTTATTTATCTTTATATATAAATAAACTTTTATTTTATTTATTTAAACCAAACGTCCCGTAAACCTTCCCAATATTACCATAATTATTTATTATATAAATACCTCCCAATTTTAATATTAATACTAACCTCCTTTTAAGGATCCAATTTACCTTTATTATAACGTATTATAAAAATCTTATATACGATTTACCTTAAAAATCTCCAACCTCGGCCCTATGCTTATTTAGCACCGTTAATAATATTAAAAGCCTATAAAGGCAGCAGCACTTATTTTAATAATATAATTAATAAAATATTTTTCTTATTCTCCGATATTTTAATAACCAATAAACCGGTTCCCAGTTCTATAGCCCCTAAAAACCAATCTAACAAAAATAAAAATAATAATAATACTATAATTAATATTCCGGTCATTATTTTTATAATAAAATATTTATTTATTTTTTAATTATACCAAATAATCGTATTTAGCCCTTAAGCCTATACCCAAATAATTCTTTAAGGTATTTAATACGGTCCGGTATACTTAAAAAATAATTTTTATTTTTCCTTTATTATTACCCCTGGCCTTTATCTAATTCCTTATCCTAATCCAAATCCCTTAATATATACCATTAATATAATTAACCTTCGTATTAACCAGCTCGAACGTTTATTTAATTACCAAAATACCAATATCCAATAATAATCCCTTATAATTTAATAATAAACTATTATAATCCAATAATAATAATCCTTTATTTAATATATCCTAAATATTTAATCGTATTATAATTCCTCCTTTATTACGCTTTCGGGGTATACGGATCGTTTATACCGGTATTACGTAAAAAAATTAATTTTTATTCCGCCAATATAACCGGAAATACCTCCGGTTAATATTCCCCTCGCTTATTAGCGCGAAAATATTATACCTTTAAAATTAAACCTATATATTGGTAAAAAAAAAATATACGGTAAAATTAAAAAGGAAAATGGTAAAAATAATTATTCACCAAATCGAAATATAATCCAACGAACGGTAAGCCAGCATGCCTTAAATATCGAAACGCCGCCGATTTATAATTAAACCTGGTAAAAGTATAAGGGCAAGGAAAAAAAAAATTAATAAATAAACGATTACGCCCGATAGCGTAATATACGTAATATTACTTTTTATGGCCCTTTTTTTATTAATAACAGGCGAAATAATTCGGCAAACATTAAAAACTCCAATATTCTAACCATGGGATTATCCTTTTTAATACCCGAAAACAAGCGTATAAATTTGTTTTATACGCCAAATAAAGTTTAAATTAATATATAACCATATAATTAAAGGCCGATATATAAGCACGGATATAGGTCGGCTTATTATAATAAATAAATGGAAACAGATTAAAAGACATAAGCTTAAGCACGAACTTTAATATAAAAATTAGGCATAAGCCTCCACGACCGACTTTTAAATACAGCTTAAAATATAACCATATTATAATCCCCGATTTATATACCAAATCCAATTTTAATTATCGGAGAAAAAAATAAAAGGGTAAAAAAATAATAAGAAAAGCAATAGGGTAATAAAAATATAACCACCCGCGAATAAAATAAACCAAAAAAATAAGGGATTTTAAAAAATAATAAATATAATAATACGTATGGTAAGGAAAAGCCGAAAAAAAAAAAAAAAGTAAAAGCTTTATCCGCTCCCTTATTAATATATATTATATTATATATTTAAATTTATTAATATTATAATAATATAATATTTAAAAATATCGGGAAAGGGAAATACCTATATAAGAATAATACCTAACCAAATATATAAAAGGGCCCATACCAAATAATAAAACTTAATAAGGTGGATTAAAAGGATAAAAAATATAAAAATAAAAACCAGAAAAAGACGGCAACCCGGATATATACCACTAATATTTTATAATAATAAAATATTTAAATTTAATAAAATAAATTTTAATTTAAAATTAAAAGGCTATTAGGCCATTCCGAAAAACTTTTTAGGTCTTTTAAATTAACTCCTTTTATAAAACCTAATATAAAAATACATAAATGCGAAATTTTATAATCGGGGGAAAAAGGGAGGAAATATTTATATTAATAAAAGTATAAAAGGCAAGAAAATAATTTACGGCCAATAAATAGGTCGGGCATTATAATTAATATTTCGCAATTAATATATATTACCAACGCCCATATTATTTTACCCCGAAATATTATTATAATTAATTTCTCCCTACCTACTTTTAAATACCTTTTTATTTAACTTCTATTTTAGGCTAATATTTTATAATTTACTTTTTTTTTTATTTAATAAAACACCAAAATACTTTCGATCCCTTAATATAATAAACGATTAACGCCTCCGCCTTAATACTTTTAATCACTCTTTAATCGGCGATTTTTAATATAATACGTTTAAGGTTTAAATCCAGCTCGGTAGGCTTTTAAAACTTTATTCCTATTTCGCTTACTTTTTATATTACCCTATTATAAATTAACCCGGTAAAATTTACTAAACCAACCCACCTACACCAAACTTTTAAACGGCCATACCCTTTTTAAAAAAAGGTATAATAATCTTCTGGCCGCCTATAATACCATTAAAACCGCCATAATCGACCTTAATAACCGTATTACCTTTATTTAACTCACACCCAGCCTCCTTTAAAACTCCATAGATTATAACAGCCCTATCCTTATAATAAATTAATACCTCGCCCTTTATATTAACAAATTAAAGGATTATATTTTTACCCATAATATTAAACTTAAAAACGCCCAAATTATTATTCTTAAATTAAAATAAAAACTTTTCGACACCTCTATTAATAATACTTACCTTAAACTTAAACTTAAAATTAAAACCGAACGCATTAACCGCGCCAAAACCAAATTATTTAAAATAGGTAAAAAATATATTATAATAAAAAAATAACTTAAAAAAGCCCTAAATAAAAAACAGGATATCCTTACCGGCCTAACCATTAAAAATATAAAAAAATAAAAAGCAATAATAAAAAAAGAAAATACCAAAAAAATTAAAAATAACGGTTTTAAATTTAACACCGTACACTAATAATTATACCGGTAAAATAAAATTTAAAGGCCAAGCTTATAAGAGATTTAAATAATATTAAAACCTTAAAAAGGGAGTTCTTTTTTCTCGGAAATTAAATCCGGCGTTTTTAATTATAAGGCGTTAATATAATAAATATCCTTACCTTATATTTAATTTAAACGAACGGATAGGTTTAAGTAATTTTTAACTTATCCTATATTTTACCTTTCATAATTTTAAACTAAAATTATTATAGTATAAGCACTTTTGGGCTTTAAACTTCGGAATAAAAATAAAAATCGCCGGTTAATAATATAATATAATTAACGGCACCATTTTAATAACCTTACCCTCCTTCTTTTATCGAACGAAAACAACCCAGTAATCCTAACCGCAACCCTAATAGCGCCCTCCTTTAGGTTTATTTCCTCCGGATTAATACCTTACCCGAATTACGAGCAATTTCACTTTATTATTCGACTTTACTCTTTAATATATTTAATATTATATTGACAGGCCTAAACGTCCAAATTACCTCTTCCACCCAATAATATTACAATCTATATATATATTTAATAAATTTATTACACACCCTTATCTTTAAATTATAATCGATTTCTCCATTACATATATATATTAATAAATTAATACTTAACCGCTTTTATAACTTTATTAAGCATGGGTTAGGGTTAGGGTTAGGGTTAGGGTTAGGGTTAGGGTTAGGGTTAGGGTTAGGGTTAGGGTTAGGGTTAGGGTT